>BQKZ01010024.1:0-20345 GCA_036244855.1 Temnopleurus reevesii | reverse complement strand
CAATCAGACACAAAGGATAATGTTCGACTTGAAATGCCTAACAATGAGTTTGAAGTGCATTCGGATAGTTCTTTCGTAAAGCCTCTTGAACTTGAAGTTGTTCATTCTCTTGATGATGTCGTAGAGCTGATCAAGATGGAGGTAATGGATTAGACTTGCCTCAGGAGGGTATTTCATGAAGCTTCTTGCCAGGGACAATCAGTCATTTTCTGATGGTTACCATAGCAACAGTTCGTGAAACTGCTTTTCATCTTATTCAAAATCAAGGATTTAATTGATGATGTTGTGGAGATGATCAAGATAGAGGCAATGTTATACTGTAGACTTACAACAGGAAGATGTTTCAATGAAGCTTGTTGTCAGGGATAGGCAGTCATTTTCCAACAGTTACCATAGCAACAGTCAGTGATACTGCTTTTCATCCAATCAAAATCTAGGATTTCATTGGATTCGTCAGCACTGACTTATTTTCACAAGGGATTTATGACATGCCGTTCTGTGTCACAAGACATGTGACATTGTTGCATTACTATGTTTATAATCTTCTAGTATGTACAGTGTAAGTATTTTATACTGTACTTTTTTTCTCTTTTTTTTCTTTTTTTCTTTTAGTTTTATACTGTACTTTACAGAGTATGTCATCAGTATTCTACGAGTAAACATATTTATTCAACTCATGGGCTGGACCTATTTTTTTAATATTTACAAGTATACACTGACTGAACATTTATTATCCAACTCACATCTGTCTGAGAATATATGTCCACAGATTTTTACTTTTAGGCTGAATGTGCTAACCCCAAACATTTAAAGAGGTTTGATTAATGTAACTTAATGCCATGTATTCCTTGCCCATATCCATGGTGATGTGTTGTATTGATTTTGTATATCATTGTTGGTCTTACGGATAAATTTGTCTTTTGAACTGTGAGCTGTTGTTTGTTTGAAGAGCGCAAATATAAGTAATCCTGACATACCAACACATTGACAGTCTTTTGAGTATATTCATATATTTCATTTATCTGTTATTTATTTGGCATTTGCAAGAAATATTGTTGTTGTTTTTTTTTTGCATACAATACATTGATTTCTTTTTACTATTAAAGTCTTATGCAAAGACCTACTAAGCCATTTATCAGTTCAAAATCTTGTTTGTAAATTCAATCGTATGCCAAATTATTTTCTTTATTTCTCTATATTGCTGTTAAAGCTTATATTTTAGAAAACATGAATTTTAGCCAATCTACTGAGTTTCAGAAGTAATAGCAGTTTGTTATTCTAACGTTTTGAAAGATCTTATTACACCAATCTATCGGCATTCATTGGTGAAAATGTCAGCAATTATATATTGTTTGTGTTTTCATAAAGTGGCTGTAGCCATGTTGCATGAAGAAGAAAGAAATGCCGACATAGTAACAATTGAAAGGGTATCCTGTTGAAATTATGGTAATTCTATAGAACATGTTTCCAATGAAAGTGTTTGTGTAACAATGGTTTCATGGTTTCGCACATAACATGGACGATACTGTTGTTAAATTAGCCAAAATAAAACCCCAGCAAAAATTTTAGCTCAAACAAAATGTTATTTTTCTCATCTTTGTTGAAGGCAAGTTTTAAGGATCAAATTTACTGCATCAAAGCATTGCTTTTAGAAGAAAAAAAATCATGTGAAATGTGTTTTCTACCTCTTGTAAATCAGATTCCATTTAAATGAAATTGCATTTCTTTGATGCCAAGTAGTAGTGTTTGTCAAATAATTTGTAATCAATGTCAATCAATTTTTAATTTAAAGCCTAAAACTAGTGGATCAAGGAATTAAATACAATGGACTCTGTGTGTACAAATCATGTTTAAGTTACACATATATACTTTTGCTGCTCATCCATGTCACAATCTTGCGATTTGTACTTTCTTACCTTCATTGTGAATTTTAATTCTTGCTTCCATTCTTATTTGTAGTATTAGAGTATGTGAGTGTAACATAGTTATATGTAGGACATAAGAATAGGATATTCCATATACCTGTATAGAATTATGTAGAATTATAATTGTTAAAGGTAGAAAACTACATTTGCACACATTACGTTATGCTTACAATTTGTTGTGTACCTCAGCTATGCCTCTATGAAGTATTTTGGTCGAATGTTGTCCAGAATATTTAATTCAAATAAAAATCTATTCTATCATAATTCATCTTGACACCAACGGTATCGCGATACTCCTAGCGTATTACGGTACCACACACACATAAAACATTGTAAGAGCACATACAGTGCGCACTTCAATACACTGCCACATCATGCAAAATACGCACTGAGAGAGACTCTTGCGCTATTGGTCAACGAGGGGCCAACGGCTGTTTTGAATTCTGAACGCAAGGTCCATTAATTTGAGGCCCGAATAGAAGAATTATTATTGGAATAACTATAAATGCGCCTATCATGACCAATCTTTGTGCTTAATTGATTGGTGATAAGTTCTAACATTTAGTACTCTTTAACATAACACAACAATCTTGGAAAGTCAAATTTTAGGCTGCAAAAGAAGTATTCTACCTTTAGAATTCATTGTAAACGCATATCCATCAAGTCTCATATATCAAGGTTATTTTCCTAGGCCCAGCCCTGACTTCAAGCAGAGATGCCAACCTGTCCAGAATATGCATTGGGTGACTTCAAGTACGGTGTTGAACGCTGGTGTTGGTGTTGCAGCACAACCAACACCAGCCTCAACACCAAACTTGAAGTCTGTCGGTGTTGGGGTTGACCTCGCAAGATTCTGGCGTATTTCCGGTCGTTTCTGTATCACTTCTGTAAATTGACCAACGGTGTTTGACCTCGGTTTACGGACCGTTTTGCTTTCTCAACACCAACACCAACATCGAACACTGTACTTGAAGTCACCCAATGTGTATATCATTTAACAGCTGAGCAAAATATTTTCTCAGCAGAAGAAATTTATGTGTATTGATTGTCATCATGCTTTATTTCTTAAAAAAAGATATTAGGTTCAGATGTTTGGTGATTCATATTCTAATTTCTAACCTCATGCTTATTATGGAACAGTTGATTTTTCTGTCCATGTAGTAACAGTCTCATGTGTGTACTGTAAATATTTTCTAAAGATATACAGTCAAACCTGTTTATAGTGGCCACTTAAATTGATTCCCTCCAGGGGAAAACGCATATTATAGAACCTGTCTATATATAGAGGCCACATGTCTACAGTGGTCACTTTTTCTGTTTCCCTTGGGGTGGCCATTGTAGACAGGTTTGACTGTATTGTGGAAAGTAAATTTTGATAGCCCCAAGAACCTCTTGGGACTATAGAGTAGAATCAGAAAGATAAGAGCGTGAGAAGGGTCCAGTGAAGTTGCCCCACATTTAGTAGGGGTGGAGTCGGATGTGTCACTGTACAATCATCTCCGTGGGCAGGAAGTGCAAGCCTATGCATGTGAATATAACTATACTTATTTTAAGCAGCCGAATTTAAAGTCTGTTTTACAGCAAACAACAATATATTTATTCAAAGAAAGATTTGATAATGCCAGTGCAAGGGATGTTCAACAATGGGCCGATCACATTGTAGACAATGTGTAAGTGCCGTGCTGTGGTATCATGTGAGGAACAGTGTGAAAAGGCTTTTGCACATCATTGCAAAATCAAAGGACAAAAAAAATGGAGAAAGTTGACCAAGGGGGTGTTCAAAATCAACTGCAACTTTGAAAATTGTAACATTCATTTTCATTTGCGCATGGTTATGCACATTTAACAAGACGCCCAAGAAACAATGCTTTTGATTGGCACGTTCCGACCAACTGCAACTTGTGATCAATTTCAATTTTTAAACCATACCCCCAAGTCAAATTAAAGCCTTCACAATGACCCTCAAGGATCATGACAAATACCTTTACTGCCATTCAGCAATCAAGTTAGATTCTTGCTCTTCATATCTTTACAGAATCAAGGAAAATTAATTTCTTTTGTGTGCGCGAGCTAATGTGAAGGCTTGTATTGAGAGATGTGTTTTTTGTCCAACTTATTTGTAATTTCATAGTGTAGATTCTGTTAATACAATGCAGGGTAATATATAAGTACATTATTACCATATAGTGTTGATGCGCAATATGGGCAGACATATTCATGTTGTGTATTTATATTTCTATGAAAGAAGTTTTACTGTAGAAATCTGTGAGGTTACAATGACACAAGATATGTTCCACCAAGTTCAAGTTATTTATTCAAGTGATGCACTGTTGATGATATTAATGAGTAATATTGCAGACATATTCATGCTGTGCATTTATATTTTTTTTTATGAAATAAGTTTCACTGTAGGACTATATATGGTACAATCATACAGTATATGTTTCAATGCACTGTTGCACTCTCTACTTTCAGGTGTAGAAACATTGTTTCTAAACCATTTTAGTACATGTCTTGTATTATATTGTATAATACCCAATGGTGCTTTTTGTGTCAGAAACCAAAGATAAACAGTCTTAAACCAGATCAATGATATTTTGGTGTGATTTTCTTGCTCTGTTTTTTTTTCTACAGAATTTTCCTGATATGTGTGCAAGGTATATCCGGCGGATGTTTCACAAAGCTTGTTTTAATGGCAGTCTTGTTGCAGCAGCCTCCGGGCAATTTTTGACCAAATTATACATGACTTCAAGAACGAATGGTATCAGTCGTCGTGCTGAATACTCATAAGATTGCCCGTCATTAAGCATGAGAACTGATACCAATTGTTTGTAAAGTCATTATCAAGCCTTTTTTAATTTGTTGAAACGCCACCCAGGTGTGTGTGTCATAAAGCTCTGTTTGCAGAGTCATGCATGGCTTTGTGAAACATAACGCATGATTCCTGGGGACAAGGTTTTTTTAAAGGGGAACTACATGTACACTCCGACATTAAATTGCTATAATTTAAAAAGAAAAATAACATAAAAAACTGTGAAAATTTGAGCAAAATCGGATAATCCATTCAAAAGTTATGAATTTTCAAAGTTTTGATTTACACCCCTCATGGGCTCCTTAAATTGGCAAACGTACAGGCACAAAATGGCTGCTAACATGGAGAACTCTCCATTCGCTTTGTACACAAAATTTCACATTTTCCTCTTTTTCCAGAAAAGTAGACAATATTTTGTTTCTTTGGTTACATATATTATATCCACATCCATTCTGCAAGCATTCCAGAAAGAACGGTGTTGATTCCTCATTTGAAATGTGATATTGATCCATTTCCAATAAATTTATATACAAAGTGAATGAAGAGTTCTCCATGTATGACATCACAAATTATGCTAATTAGATTCAAGGATGCCCAGCACAGGTGGAAATGATAACTTTGACAATTCATAACTTTTGAATGGATAATCCGATTTTGCTCAAATTTTCACAGTTTATTCATTTGATTTTTCTTAATTTATTGACCATACATTATTGTCTGGGTGTAATTCCCCTTTAAGTAGTGTGTTGTTGACTTTTTCAGAGAGAGTAATGGAAGCAAAAGTAAAATAGGGGTTGTGTGATGTGCAGGAGACTGAAATGGGAATTCTACATGTTTTGAAGAGCGAAGAAGGAATTTTCTGTGTGTGTGTGTGTGTGTATTTGTGGGGGATGGGAGACATAAGAGGATAGTGTGTAGGTATGGAAGTAAGTAAAAGGGGATTCCGAATTTGGGTGTATGCTGGGGGGGGGGGATGATAGTTAGTAATTAAGGGGCTGATGTTCAAAATCAATTGCAACTTTGCAAATTGAAACGCACATTTTCATTCACGCATGATCTGCGCTTCGAACATGATGCACATGAAACAATGACTTTGATTGGCGTATTTTGATCAACTGCAACTTGTGATCAATTACGACTTTTGAACAACACCCCCTATGTGTTTTAAAGGCATTTGCGTGCGTGTGTGAGTGTACCTGTGAAAGGGATGGGGGACAGAGGATCATAGGGTGTAGGTATATGAAGGAAGCAGAAGCGGATTATTTGGGTGTATGCTGGATGATGTTAGAGAGTGCAGTGATAAATACTCTGCCCCCATGTACCTATTGTTGGGGTGTGTGTGTGTGTGTGTGTAGATGTGTAGCAGATGAGATGGGATACCAGGATAGAGTGTGTGAAGGAAGTAGGAGGGGATGTTTGGGGACTTATAGAGTGATGAAGGTAGTCATTGCACCAAATGTACATATTGCTGATGTTTTTCTGTGTGTGTGTGTGTGTATGTAGGTGTGTGTATGTGTGTATAGGTGCCATCTGTGCCTTTATAGAGGTATGTATATATGTGCCAAGGGGAACAGAGGTGTGCAGTATAGTCTTTTAAAGAAAAGAGAAAGGACAGCTTTATTTTAACCATGTGTATGTGTTTGTGTGTGCAGATGGGAGAAGACTGAGAAATGAGTAAAGATCTGTAAACCCATGAAGATGCAGGTGTTTGAATATATTATGCAGGTGTGCTTGGAGAAAAGATGACTGTGTGTGTGTGTGTGTGTGTGTGTGTGTGTGTGTGTGTGTGTGTGTGTGTCAAGAGGTAGGAAAGGATTGTGTGGGGATGTTTGAGAGAGAAGAGGGCAATCTAGGTAGCCAAGGATGTGTGTGTGTTCAGAATCAATGTGTGGGCAGACAAATGTTCCCACTTTCACTATCAACTGTCTTCTCTCTTCTCGACTCTCATCAAAATCTCAACATGTTCATATCTACCACAGATCTTGGTTGAAAAAATTTAGTCAAACTTTTCTCGTCACTTTTCCAATGTTTCTATCAAAGCCCAGATAGCAATGTCATTATCTTCCTGTAGCTGGTCTGACAAGCAAAACAAAAATGAAAAAACTATTGCATCTGTTGGGGTGGGCAAAGGATGTCTACATGGTTATCAAGGTAACAAAGGGATGTCGTCAGATAGTTCGCACCTTCCCACATGTACACACACACACGCACACACACAATACCAATATGTTCACATCTACCATAGATAAAGAAAAAAACTGTAGAAACTCCAAACGTTCCCTCCCACCGACACATACCCCAGAATCTCTAGGCCCTTGTCTCTAAAACGCGAACCCACCCACCAACATCCAGACCTTTCAGAAACCTACATACACAGACACACACACACAAACTGTGTCCCTTGTCTATCACACGCTATCCCACATACCACCATGCAAAGCTTCTTCCGCTTACATACAAACACACATGAGCAAACTGCAACCCCACAATCCAGACCTTTAAACACACACACAATCTATGTCCCTTGTCTCTGAAATGCTATCCCACCCAGCAATATCAAGACATTTCTTCCAATGTACATACACACACAAACACACACACACAAACAAACATTCAGACCTTTCATGTGCCTACATATTATATACACACACTTACATGAAATTTAATTGTGCCCCTCGTCTTTCAAATGCAATCCCAAACCACCAACATCCACATCTTTCTTCTACACCCCCCCCCCCCCCCCACCCCACACACACACAATGTGTCCCTTGTCTCCAAATCACAACCCGCCCAAAAATATCAAGACCCTTCTCCCAACTTCATACCCAAACACCCACACACACACAAACAAAACACACATACTGTGCCCCTTGTCTCTAAAAGGCGGCCTCATAAATAAGCATTCAGCCTTTTTTCCCCACCTCCACATACATGCACACTAGCATACAAACAAACACAAAATAGGAATCCATATGATACAACTGTTTTTTTTTATTTCAAATTTCTTTTCAAATTGCCAAAACTTATCTATGCTTGAAATACATGTAGTTTCATGTCCATTTTTGCTATTAACTCAAACAGTTTCTATGTACATGTACTCCACTTGAAATTCACTACCACAAGGTCATACCATATTATGTGGAATTAGTTCATACTGATGTTTGATATTTTTCTTCCATTTCCAGTCATGGTAAACCCATCCCAGATCTCTGTTTCCTATGTATACATGTACAGTGGAAACTTGGCATAAAGAGGTCTGTTATTACAATATTCCTAATTTATATGAGCAATTTTCCTGTTTCTATGTCTTTTTTTTAACCTGATGTAACTTTCCTAGTTTAAAAAGTAATGAGGACATTGTCAAAGTGAGCTTCCACTATTACGAGTTCATAATACTCAAATTTCTGGTTCCATAACATTATATTCACCAGTTTTCACAACATGCTTCCACTGTAATCACAGTTCTCAGAATCCAAGGGTTGTTAAAATGAGTTACAGTAACTGTTAACCCATTGACTACTGAATTCTGTAATACCCATAAACTTTGTGTAGGGACTACCCGGTTCCAGTAGTCAAAGGGTTAAAGTAAGAACCACAGATTGGGGAATATTGCTCAATCACATAAATGCAATAATGAATAAAGACTTTGGATCATTCTTTATCAAAAAATAGAAAAACACTTTATTTACACACCTGTTGATTAGGAGTTACTCATACATTTTTAAATCAAAAGCCCTGGTCACATAGGACCCCGGAAGCAACACGATTCACCCCGACTCGTTGTTCTGAGGCAGTCAACTGTGAATTAACAAAGAGCCGGGGTGAATCGTGTTGCTTCCGGGGTCCAATGTGACCGGGGCTTAAGTGATGTGATCTGTAAGAACATTATGCACATGATTTGCACAATTTTTTATCAAGAAATCAAACTGTACAAATATTGAACATCACTTAAAGGTAGAAAACTACATTTGCACACATTACGGTTATGCTTACAACTTGTTGTGTACCTCAGATATGCCAAAATAATAACCTCTATGAAGAATTTTGGTCAAATGTAGTCCAGAATATTTAATTCAAATAAAAATCTATTCTATCATAATTCATCTTGACACCAACGGTATCGCGATACTCCAAGCATATTACGGTACCACACACACACAAAACATTGTAAGAGCACATACAGTGCGCACTTCAATACACTGCCACACCATGCGGAATACGCACTGAGAGAGACTCTTGCGCTATTGGTCAACGAGAGGTTAACGGCTGTTTTGAATTTTGGACACACGGTTCATTAATTTGAGGCCCGAATAGAAGAATTATTATTGGAATAACTATAAATGCGCCTATCATGACCAATCTTTGTGCTTAATTGATTGGTGATAAGTTCTAACATTTAGTACTCTTCAACATAACACAGCAATCTCGGAAAGTCAAATTTTAGGCTGCAAAAGACGTATTCTACCTTTAAAATGGAAATGCTTGAATGTACAATTATCTATTTCCAAATGAATACATGTATTATCATTCCATTTTCTTTGAGACTTGGCAATGTAAAACACTGCAAAAAAAAAACACCTGGGGTGTCACTTCCATCAAGCTGTGATTTAAATTACGAACAACTTTAAACGACCACTATCAGTTCATCTGTTAAAATATTGAGAATATTATAAGAATGATAACCACAGAACAAGCCCAAGTCTTTCATCATGTGTTTTATATTTTTAAGAACGACTTGGTGAAACACCATCCGGGGTGATTACGTAATACTAGCACAGTTTTCTTATTTTTCAACGCAAGAAAATTGGTAGAACACCAATCTGAAAAAAAGACAAATTCTTGTGGTTTGTGAATCAATTCTTGTATGACAACTTATATGAAAATTGAATAACTCAAATAATTACTTAGCAAAAATATCTTTTCAAGTTCTTTTTTTTAAATTCAATTATTTTACTTTCTGCTCATCATTTGAATTTTCTCCCATTCAGTACCACAAAATTGGCTTGAAAATTTGACTGCATGTCACGATTGATAATTATAGCACCTTCATCATCCACTAAAATGTGTTCTTTGACTTTCCATTGCAAAAATAAATGTACATAAATAATCAAACAAGCAAACAAACATAAGCAAACTATTGAACAACAATAATGTACGTTTGTCAAGCAAAAGTTCCTGATTATCAATAGTTTGTTTTTTATATCATGAATAACTAGTACTGTTCTTGTATCAAAATGTCGCACATTAAAATGACGAACATCTGGTAAAATAATTTGACCAGAGCATTGGATCATACATGTACAGACAGACAAACTAAATTTGGCAAGATCCTCGAGAACAATACTACATGTAGAAACAAATTAAACTTGAAATCATTTTGACAAGACATCTGGAAACAAGTTCACTAGATTAAATTGAATGATTGAGAAACATGAAACACTAAACATTCTATCTGTTTTCAACAGGATTATTTGCGACCAATTTTTTAAGACTGGGTTTGCAAAAGAAAAAATTGCCTTTAGAGCAAAGGAAAATATAAAACAAACATGTTTACATAAGGTTGAATAAAACTGGACCACAAATAAAAACTTAATGTTATCACTTCCATCCATTTAAAGATACAGTCAAACTTTGTTATAATGAGGTCCTTGGGACCAGAGAAATTATCTCTTTATATTGAAACCTTGTTCTATAAGGGCCAAAATACAATAAAATATAAAGAGATGTGACCAGGAAAACAAGGTTGTTATAACGAGATCTCGTTATATCAGTGCTCTTTGTAACAAGGTTGGACTGCATTTTTATGAAAATTTCTCTTCGTCACATGGTCCTAAAAGCAAGGATTTTCTCAGGTAAAACCTGTCTTACAGACCCTGATGTTGTTTATGTAATTGTGCACTTTGATCTGAGATGCCAATCAACAAGACAAGGCTTTACATCTTTAGATCTATCTTGATTGTCTTTAAAGAGGTGTTCACACGTGCAGAGTCCAAGACACGTGGGTATAGAGGTTGACTGTTTGCAATGTGCGCAGAAGGGAAAAAGGTCTGGGACAAAGTGAACATCCTCTATTCAAGCATGAGCAAAGGATAGATGGACACAAAAAAAAATGTCTATCCTTCTTGTTCAGTGGAAAATGTTGAACACCTGGGACTTTCTGGGACAAAGTGATCAACCTATATTCAAGCTTTAGCATAAGCTAGATGGACAAAATAAAAAAAATGTCTTAATTCTGTGGAAAGTGTTGAACACCTGGGACTTTCTGGGACAAAGTGAACAACCTCTATTCAAGCATAAGAAATAGCTAGATGGACATAATAAAAATTTCCATTCTTTGCATTCTGTGGAAAATATTGAACACCAACACTTTCTTTTGTGAATGCTTGAATGAAGTGGTTTACTTTGTCCCTGTCCTTTGTCTCTTCTGCTCACAGTGCTGAATGTATCATGACGAGGTTAGAAAAACTATCAAAAAAGTTAAGGATCACTCCTAAAGGTATAAATAAATTTTGAATCAAGGATTCATACATCTGGAAATAACCAAAGGCAATTATTAAGAATGCCATCAAACATATTGTAATCAATTTCATGCATGCATGGCTTCATTTATTGAATGGAGTTTCTCATTCAAGTACACATCCTGAAAAGTGTGACCATTTTACAGTGGTACAATTGCAAAGTGATCCCTTCATTTTTGTAAGTGGTTGTAAGTAGATGGTTTTACTTGGCCCAGCCATTTATAGTCTTTTTTATTTGGTGATATGAGAAACCTGATACAACAACAACATTGTAGAACATACATGAAAACAGACATTTTAGAAAATGTGAATCACTAAGTATGTACATGTAATTTCTCATAAGAGAAAGCATATGGTTATTGGTATCATGCTTTCCCTCATGAGAAAACATTTGGTTACACAGTTTGGTAATGCACATTGAAATTTCAGTCAAACCTCGTTATAAAGAGCATTGATACAACGAGCTCTTGTTAAAACAAGATAATTTTCCTGGACCCATCTCTTCGTATGTTATTGTATTTTGACCCTAATATTACAAGGTTTCATCAATTTAATAAAGAGGTAATTCCTCTGGTCCCAACAACCTCGTTATAACGAGGTTAGACTGTACAAACTATTATAGTGTATCATGATGGTAATAAAAATTTGGACATCATTTTATTTCTGGGCAGGTGATTACAGACAAATAAAATTAATAATGATTACCAGAGGCTTCATCAAAGTTGTGTTAGAATGTATACAAATGCCACCATTGTGATCCCAAATTACGGTAACAGACAGGATATAAATGATTTGGTTCATCTGCAGATTTGTTGCAAACCATCAATTGTCATTGTTGGGCACCTTAGGCTACAAATGAGTTGGATTTGATTACATTCTCATGCACGCATTGGTTGTGCCCTTATAGAGTGCAACTGAGTGTATTTCATGCAACCTTCACCACTTAAGTTATTAATGGTTTCATCCAATTCCTGTGAGTTGAAAAGATGAACACACAACAAGGCAAGGCACTGTACTTTTTGACAGGAGTTCTAAAAGTATTCATCAATTGGTTCAATTTTGATTTTCTTTGCAGGCAAATATGAATCAAAATCAGTTGTTACATTTCCTTTCTGAGCACTTGAATGCATCCTATCTTCATTATTGCTTGACTGTTTACTGACACCATCATTAGGATTCACAGGATGACCATCATCAGATTCACATGATTGCTCACTTGATTGGAAACTGATGCCATCAATAGGCATCACTGGCTTAACATCCTCAGTTATATCTGATTGCATGAAAATGCCATCATCAGGCATCTTGGGATGGAGATTGTCACTGATGGTATTAGGTTGCATTCCATAGCCATGATCCATCATCGCTGACTGACCGCTTCCGGTTGCACGATTTGATTGCAGATGATCACTGAACGTCATGGGGTCATCATGGGTTGTGTTTGATTGCATACTGATGCCATCAGGTATCCAGGATGATTGCTTTCTCTTGATGGTGTACATGTGTACAGAAGGCAGATGATTAGATTCTATGTCATGTTCATGGCTCATATCATCTTTGGTGTCATCGTGAGGATGTGACATCGAACCACCCCCACCTGTGACCTTTGAGATTCGAATACCACCTGCAGTGCTACTGGAAGAATGGGTAGGTGACACCATATCTGGAATGACATGCTTCATGTTTGCATTGGTGCCGTTTGAGGACAGGGGATTTGACTGCAATGTGGGATCACTAGCGGCTGGGGGCTGATCAAAGTCGACCCGACACCCTCCCTTGAAGTCACCAATCAATTGCTTTGCAAGTTGTTTCCTGAACATGAACTTCGTGTTTTTCTTCTGGCATGCAGATCCCTGCTTCAAGATGGTAGCATTAGAAATAGCAATATCAAGGACATACCAGAAGATGCATGGTCCTCTCCTACTTGACCAAGGCTTTATTGGATGGGTATTATTGAAGCGGTTGGTGTACATGCACTTCATATGGCGAACCACTGCAGTTGGACTTAGGCTCTTCATTGCTTTTATACCTTCAAAAGTTTGATAGGCCTCACAGATGCTTGTTGGATCGTCTGCCGTTGAGACAACCACTCGTTTAGCGACTGGGTTAAACCAGTTACATGCGATCATGGTGCCTTGCTGGAACACCAAATTTAGACGAACCGCGCTGGAGAAGAGCAGATGTGGCAAGCCATCCATGTTATCAGCCGAACAGTCGACAGCACCACGTCCAAGAATGCCCCTCTCCTCAAGGCTTCTCAAGAGTGTCAGATTGGTGTATGATTTGCTTAGGTTCACAATATAGTGTTTCTTATTCAACCTTTGTGTGAGGTCAAAGACGACATTGTCTCTTGAACCATGCTGATCTTTGCCGTCCTGCTCAGGGTGGAAAACTCTAAACTCGTTGCAATATCCATTCATAGAGTCAACAAGTAAACACAGATGAACCTCTTCTTCGCCTTCGACTTTTATTGAAGTTTCTTGCACAGTGCAGTCTTGATGAGGGTCGAACTGTGACCTGCTACAGTCATTGAGGGTGGACAAGAACCTGCACCTATTCTCAGCTTTCAATTGACTACAAGGTCCTTCCTCGGAGTGCGCAGAACAACCACAAGGTTGAAAATACTTCAACAGCGCTTCAAACCGATCTTGACGCATCACATCCCACACATCAATCGTATCATAAGCACAGTATTGCATTGTCCAAAGAACAGAGAGATCACCACGCTTCTTGATACTGCGTAATATCTGTAGACCTAGGAATGCCTTCATTTCCTCTGCAGTGGTCGGTGCCCACTGCCTACCTTCAATGGCCTCAAATCGCTCTGCAAATCGATTAGTCTCAAAGACTAGGTGATCTACCAGATCCGGTGGGAAGAGGAGGTTAAAGAAGGTTAGCTCTTCGTTACCTTGAAACAGAGGGGTTGATGGACCAGGGCATGGCCCTTCAAACTTGGGAATGGTGACAGGGCTTAGCTTGGAAGACCAAAATCTGGGATCTTGCGATCTTAGTGATCTCTGTTCTTTATCTCCTTCTTGAGGTGTTGGGAGTATATCAGATGACCTGCTGCTGCATCGCCCTTGGAACTTAGGAAGAGGAACCGGAGATAGCCTGGAAGACATCGACTCGTGTGCAACTTGGTATCTTGAAGATCCATGTTCTTCATGTTCCTTTTCAGTTGTTGATCCACTACCAGAACCAGTTCTGGAGAGAAAATGAAACATAATTTTATAAAAAATGTTACATACATGCTACCTGTCCAACATAAATGGGAAATAGATCATACATATCAGGGAATAATTTTACTTTTCACATTTGATCAGCAATTTCAGACCTTGAGAAAATATTTTCAATACTTTACTGTACAGCTCTATGTGAAAAAGTTGCTAAATAAAACATACTTTGTATAGCAATCCTGCAAAAAAAATGCATAGCAAAGTGTGATGCGATACCAGGAAAATTATTACCTGCATGTACATGTATTTTCAATCAAAACTATAGGTGAACTGTATAATTGTGTGAAAGCTGCTTTAATCTCATTCTCGGATTTAAATGAATGATAAATTTATACAAACATAATCAAGATAGGAATTCATATAAAATAAGAAGATTGGTTGCTTAACATGCAACAGAAGTCTGTTTACGTTGTTCAGGTTGTTTAAATTTCATTGAATTTTTACTTAATATGTTATACTAGCAATAAAGAGACCGTTGAATTCTCACCTACTTGAATATTCTATTTGTTTTAAAGTTGATCTTTGTTTATCTCAACATATAAGAACGATGAAAGATCATTCATTCAGATATTCGTTCACCTAAGTATATCAATAATGTACAAATTTGTGCAGAGTGATTGCTTTTTCCCAATAACTTTTACAGAGAGCTATCCTCGTCAAAAGACCTATCTAGGCCAGGGTATTTTTTAAGTATTTATTTTTTTTAAATTCATGTAGGGGCTGGGGATTCTCAGATCACAAAATACAGGTGTGACAGAAAGCTAATTGTTTGTATAAGTATACTTGGTATCATTACTAACAATGCTACAAAAAAAATTCAATTGAATGATTTTTGTGTTGGGTGGATAAATAATTGAATAATTCTTGCCTTATCCCAACATGGATAAACACTGATTGACAGTGCTTTAACGAGAAGCTGAGAAAAAAATCTCAGGCATTCTCGGGTAGGAATCGAACCCACGATCTCCTGATGACTAGACAGGTGTCTTCCCACTAAACCACCGAGAGCCGATGGAAGTGGCGGGCTCGATTCGTGTTACCCTAGAATGCCTAAGGTTTTTTTCTCAGCTTCTCCATAAAGCACTGTCAATCAGTGTTTATCCATGTTGGGATAAGGCAAGAATTATTCAATTACAAAAAAATTGCTGACAAATTCAATTTCTTAGGTTCACTGTTTCTTCAACATTTTTGTCCAGTATTTTTTAAACAATATTTGTTGGACATGTATATTTTTGTTAGCATTATTGTGCTTAAATAAATAAATGTCGGCCATTTCAAGCCAAATTATGAACATTTATGTGATTTAAGGGGGCACCATACTCAAATATGGCAAAAAAATATATTTTTTTGATTTTGGTCCAGTTTGAAAGAGCAACTATTCCCCTTTAATTTCATATATATAATTTATTCCCATATATTCTATATTTTTGCAGAAAAAAACAGATTTGTTCATTGCCTTTCAAATTCAGGAAACTGTAAATACGCAGAAACATGTATTTGTAATGTGCAATTGCATTTTATTCCACTTTGTGCATTTTTACCAACATTTAGCGGCCTTTATTGGCTTTTATTGTTTTTTATGTATTTTGTTACATAACATTGAATAACTTTAGAACGGTTAATTGAAATTGCACCAAATTTGGCCAGTTTATTAGGGACAGTGTATGAATCAATTCTGATTGACAAATTTAACTTATGACTTTTACTTTTTTAATTACAACATACTAAATTCTGATTGGCCCATTAGGTTGCTATGGCAACGCTATGACCTTGAAATTAAAAACGGCCAATCAAATTTTTATGTCTCCTCATACTCTACATATAACCATAATTTGATGAGAAAGTATGCATCTATATTCAAATAATAAGCAAATATCTGTCATCCAATAGCCTGTAAGCATGTGGTTGCCATGGTAACCAGGCAAAGTTTTACTACATTTAAATGTCATAATTTAATTCCGTACATCATATGCTTCATTTTGATATATGACTCAACGGTATTGGTTGTCTCATAGTGGTGTGATTGTATTTTATCTGTAAGGATGTGCTTTGGATGTGTTTTGTGTATAGTGCCCCCTTAATTGAAAAAACACAATTTTCATTGACTTTTTACACAAGATCACATATTGGAGCGCTTATCAGGCTGACATCCATCGGTCCGATTTCCGTGAAACCAGTCTTAAAAGTTGCTTGAGACTTGAAAGAAAAAAATCAGTCAGCCAGGTTATCAGAAATGTTTACCCTTCAAAATATGTATACAATTATAACAAAACACCACATTTACTCACAAGATTACCTGTAAACATGCAAATAATAATAATAGATGCAATTTATATGGCACACATATCCACTCGGCGAAGTGCTCAAGTGATCAAAGCGCTTTGCATCATTATTACCCTGGCTTTAGCCCGACGTACACCAGCGCACATGGCATTTCAAGGAATAAATATTCCTACCAGGTACCCATTCACCTCACCTGGATTGAGTGCAGCACAATGCGGATGAATTTCTTGCAGAAGGAAATTAACGCCATGGATGGGATTCAAACCTACGACCCTCTGGTTGAAAGGCGAGAGTCAGAACCAAGTACACTACGGCACCTCCGTACACATATCACTACTACTACTACTATTATTATTGCTACATGTGAATGTGAATCAATTACGGAAAAAGTAAGGTTGAAGTGACACTTTGAAAGCTTCCAAGTAAACTTACACTTTTAACTGTAGAAGATTCTTTCCTCCGACTTTTGATCTTCCTCCAGCACTACCCTGGTCCTTTAGTCTTAGTGATCTCCTGTATAAAATTAAAAGGGATCCATAAATTCTAGTTCATGTACGATGGAAGTGTATATTAAAAAGNCCTTCAAAAATTCATAACTTTCTTATTTATTGTCCGATTTTGCTCAAACTTTTTTTGATATGTTCGTCTAATTTTTGCGCTTTTAATCAAACCAAGTTATTTTTGGCCTGGAGTAACCGTTTAAGATTATTTAGAAATAGAAATTCAGCAGAAAGAAGCACATAAAATATCTACGAGGAACAGCTTCCGACAGCGTCTTGCAAACGGCAGTAGTTTTTTTAACACATTTAAAGGCACGCATTGCTCTTTACCGAGCAAATAAAGGACAATTATCAACTTTGAATGCTGTATGTTTTTACTTACTAATGTCACATAGATTCCATAGATTAATATGAAATAGCACAGAATCATTAAGATTTGCAGAAACTTACGATTTTTTGCCCGATTCTTAGCTACATGAGCAAGGAATTACAGTCGCAAAAGCTTCCTTAGTCCCATGCATAGACAAGTCACAGAGTTTGACTAGCGCGTATTTGGCCATAAACACAATTCGCATGTTGGATGCGTTCCTTTTTATTATGCGGGCCTTTACATGAGTGAACCACATAGAAATCAAATTTATATGCATTAACTGTTGGAAGCTATCCCAAATGTAAATCATGTTTCAAATTCTAATTTAGCACAAAGTTGAAAGTAATATAGGCTTGATGATATTATGAACTTCATTA
The DNA here is from genome assembly GCA_036244855.1 of Temnopleurus reevesii. Taxonomy (NCBI): domain Eukaryota; kingdom Metazoa; phylum Echinodermata; class Echinoidea; order Temnopleuroida; family Temnopleuridae; genus Temnopleurus; species Temnopleurus reevesii. The sequence continues at coordinate 2,324 of BQKZ01010024.1, read as the reverse complement.
CCACATACTATCAGCTAACAAAGGGAAATATGTATATATATATATATATATAGTAAGATTAACACTTTATTTTGCATTTCCAGTACTTTTATGATCTTTATAAATCATCAAATACATTCTTAAACAAATGAACATCATTTTTATACTGTGAAAGTTTAGTTATTAGAAGTGTGAACATTTCGTTTTCTGCAAATTGTTACATTACAATTACCAGACTTTTTAAATGTTATAATAACACATGCAATTATGGTTGTTCATATCAGAGAGCATTATGGGTCTAGATTTCTAGTATGGAAGTGATCATCGCGCAGTGTAAACATTGCGCGCAACGGGTGTGTACTAGAAAAATACCCATGATCCTCCCCGATGTGCACGTATACATACCTCCTTGGTCCATCATTTGTTGTCTTTTTCCTGGATCTTTTTTCTTGCTTCTTTGTGGTCACCTTCCTCTTCCTGAAATGAGAATCAAAGTCAAGCTATATCAAATACCTGGCAAGAGAATCACTATATTGTGGGCCTATTGTCTAAGCAAAAAAAATATTTCAGGATGCCCAAAACTGACCAACCATCTACAAATGGCCCAACCTGACCTGTTTTTTGTTTGTTTGTTTGTTTGTTGTTGTTTTTTTTTTGTGGGGGGGGGGGTTTTTTTTTTTGGTGGGGGGGGGAGTTTGACACTAAAATTTACAAGACATAGTAAAACGTTGGGTTACAAATATTTCAAATACATGTATGATCTGAAAAGAATATTTTCAGATGCTATTTGGCTTTTCTTTCCCTTAATAAGCATTAATTTCCTCATGAATCGTTTAAATTGTGTATGACAGATAATTTTAAAATATCCAAACTTTTTCCCATTGGCAAACGTGAAATCTGTGAGACATTATTTTGAGTAATTGAGCACCATGTGCGCCCAGCTGTGGCGGGACCAGCGCTATACAAGAGGCCATCATCATCATCATCACCAAGATATCCTAACTCTGCATGGAAGTGGAATGGGGATATCTAAAATGTTGTAGGGTCTCTCAGTCTTGCATCCATGGAAGAAGTGTGGCGCATGCAATGTCTCCCTGCACCTACATGTAATCTCAAAAGTGTATACATAGATGTATATTTTTATCAATAAATGAGATTGTGGTCCTCAGTATATCAATCAAAATTAAACTCACAGTCATGGCAATATGCAATAAACAACTACGAAGTGCACTGCCAAACTTAGATAATAAAAATAACAAATGACTGTGCTATAGGTACCTACATTTGCGTAGCAGTACCGAGTACTGTGTCTTCTTTTTGCTTCATTGACAACACTTACATTTTGTTTATTGAAAATTATGCAACTTCAGGCATGCCACCCTTGAAAAACTCTTTTGTGAGAGCTCTGAGGGATATTCATAATTCAATTGTAAAATTCATTTTCCTTAGACATGCAATCTCACGGAGGTTTGAATAGGGCCGAGTTGTCCCATCCCAAAATTAACCTATTCCTAATCCTAGTAATAGGACTCAAACTTAAAAACATAAAAATCACCTTGTGGTATTTCTTTTGCGATCACGAGATATTTTCCTTTTTATAACTGTATCCAAGAGGACGAGGGGTCCCTGATACTGAGAATGGACTGCATAATTATGATCACCATCATCAGGATCAACATCCATGACGTCATCACAGACACTGTCAGTGTCATCACTATCAGATTCAGGGTCACCGTCAGTATCACACCGGGCAGTCAGCGACGTGTCAGTCAGCGCAGCATCTTCTTCTACTTCTTCTTTAATGTTAGGCGTATTAAGATTTCCATATGGGCCAGATGGCGTGGGTACTTTCAAACCTGTACTGCATTCATCTGCCTCAATCATATCAAACTCTGTCTGAGTCCCCGTCTCTACCCGCGCTCGATCTCCCAGCGGCGCTTTCTCCTCGGCCTCGCGGCCATCCGGCGATGCTTGTCCCGTCGCACCCGCTGGAAGGCATTCTTTGCACTGGCGACGATGCAGTGACAGGAGATGATCGGCGAAATCGTCTTGATCTGGAATTAATGACAATAGGGCTGGAGTTTTCGAGGATAAACTAGTAGACAATCGCTTATGGTTTTTATAAAAGTCATGACTTGCCTTATCCCATGTTTCCGATAGAAGCTTTAGCTTAATTAATCCCATTTTTCTGTCCGTGACCGTCAACATAAACAAGAAGGAAACACTTTTTTGATAAACCGAGGTGTCCGCGAAAGAAAGAAAAAATTTGAAAAATGTAATTATTTTTCAATACGTGTCCTAACGGTTGGTCATATCCGAGGGGATCATCCAGGTATTTTTCTAGT
>BQKZ01010023.1:5479-20183 GCA_036244855.1 Temnopleurus reevesii | reverse complement strand
CCGGGTAATAGTTGTATGATTCCTTTCAGATAGACAGTCATATGTGTCACGTGATAGGGTCACTGACTTACCATGTTGCCATGACTTCCTCTTCAAGGTCCCAGTCAGACTTTTAACCATTTCAGGTCGATAGAACACGTTCCGTGTTTTGGTTCAATAACTTTTAATGTAGTGCTCTAAAAAATATATCAGATGCAAGAGCATAAAGAGAAAAAAAGTTCTAGGCCTATTCCAAGTGTGATCATTTTATTCACTCACCACTTGTAGCTTTGATTTGATTTGATTTGATTTTATTTTATTCGTCATAATGCAAGAAAAATACAAGGACAAGGATATCCCATGAAAGCCGAAGGCTTATTTCCAATAGGGTCCTGGACGCAAATAATTTCTTTTAATGAAAATGATCACTAGAATGGTCATAAAGTCTTAAGTTGGCAACGCAGACATCATTTGAAAATCTCTATTTTCCACTCAAATTGGCAACTTTCGACTTGAACATGCTTTTTGATGACGAAGATTCAATATGGTAACATACAATTTATTCGGAACATTCGCAAAATAATTTAGAATTTTAGTGTTGCCAATTTAGGAAAGGAATAGTGATTGAATTTGTTGTAAAACAATTCCTGTCTTGAATGGGATAAAGAAAAGTGGAAGCGCCTTGGTGTTGTGGTTCTGACTCTCGCCTTTCATGCAGAGATCCGCGGTTCGAGTCCCACCCATCATTGCCCATGGCGTTCATTCAGCAAGAAATCTATCCACACTGCCTTGCACTCAACCTGGGTGTTTAAATGGGTACATATAGTAAGATATGAAGATTGTCGCCGCCACAGTAACTTAGGCAGACATTGTGGAAGCTCCTCAGGGAGATAAGGAAACGCACTATGTACGATTGATATTATTATGTATCCTTTGAGCGGCGTAAATGTTTATATAATATTGGATGGCAATGAATGGAATACCAGGGAATATTGGCCCTAACGAGTGCAACATTCCCGGTATTTCATGAAATAAAGCCATCTAATATAATTATTATTGTCTTTACATTAGCCTTTGACTTACCGGTATTTGAAAAAAAAAACACCATATAAGAAGTAATAATGTTATTAATCATTATCATTGACATTCAATCAACAGGATTCATCACTAAATGCATGCCGAATAAATATCATCATGTTAGATTTGAAAGAAAAAAGTAAATTTCCGTCTACTTTTCTACACAGGAAAATAGTCAGTTGTGAATTATGTTCGCCGACCCAAAAAAAAATCATGTGTGACCATCCCAGAAATGTATGTAATCGAAAGGTATGATAGGAACAATTATTCCTTGTAAATGTCGTCATGTGTTCCAAAAATATTTCAAGACCGGGGCATGATTTCCTCCTAACACTAGTGTGAAATGAGATCATAATGATGTTCTTATACAGCGCTATAGATACATCTTACAAAAGTCTGTAACTGCATTATAATCAGTGGATGATGTTTCTTTCTGAAAAAAATTAACGTTCTATAGAATTAACTCGGGATTTCTTTGTCTTCCTGCGACAATACCCTTTGGCTTCCGTCACTTCGTGAAAACACGGACGAAAAACCTTATAAATTTGACTAATATTTTCACATATTTTTTTTAATTTCTTTTCCAGAACATAACATCCAGGTATATACGATGAGATCCATCTACAAACTTTCTCCAGTGAAGTTCACTATACTCGCTGTGACTGTAGCANAAGGTATGATAGGAACAATTATTCCTTGTAAATGTCGTCATGTGTTCCAAAAATATTTCAAGACCGGGGCATGATTTCCTCCTAACACTAGTGTGAAATGAGATCATAATGATGTTCTTATACAGCGCTATAGATACATCTTACAAAAGTCTGTAACTGCATTATAATCAGTGGATGATGTTTCTTTCTGAAAAAAATTAACGTTCTATAGAATTAACTCGGGATTTCTTTGTCTTCCTGCGACAATACCCTTTGGCTTCCGTCACTTCGTGAAAACACGGACGAAAAACCTTATAAATTTGACTAATATTTTCACATATTTTTTTTAATTTCTTTTCCAGAACATAACATCCAGGTATATACGATGAGATCCATCTACAAACTTTCTCCAGTGAAGTTCACTATACTCGCTGTGACTGTAGCAATCTATGTCCTTCTTCTACTGCTGTCTTTCAACAAACACACGGGGACCGAGCCACGAGAACAGTATACCGTCCTGCAGGAACGGCAGGCCGAGCCACCGGAGAGTAAACCGCAATGGCTCTCGGACGGGTAAGTACTTCGTGTGTTTTCGAAATTGGTTGACGGAGGCTTGTCGACGGTCCAAAATAAAAGCGCTTTTGCATGGGCGGTGTTTCACCAAGTTACGAAATACTTGAAGAACGACGGAACACACGACTGCTATCCGTTCTTGCACTGAATGATCGAGACTTTTACGCGTCTCGCACACGTGTTAACATACTCCATTCTTTCTTAAAGTTATGTGTAATTACTGTCAGAACGATTTGATGAAACACCGCCCTGTGAGATGTTTCACCAAGATAAGAAAGACTTTACGCACGAATTTACGTTCGACTGGTACCCCTTCTTGTGCGCAAGGGTTCACATTATTACGCGCATTCAGCGCAAGGACTGATACCAGTCGAACGTAAAGTCGTGCGTAACTTAAAGAACGACTTGGTGAAACACCTCCCTGATGTGCACCCATTTTCTACCTTCCACAAGCGTCCGTCCACCAATGTTGAGAATCCATTATCAGTCCAGTTGAAGAATGTGTCTGTAGCTTATTTTCTTATTCCGCCAAGACTGCGTCGCATTCCTGTATAGGTGGAAGGTGTTGTGTACTAAAACTGATGGCTCTAGAAATACGTCTTAAACACGATTGAACTCATGCTCATTAATGCAAATCTCTTAGTAAACCGGCCTATTATGTACAACATATGTTAACAAATTAGAACGAATGGTTAATCTCCATTATATTTCTGTTTCCAGATTGAAGGCTCATCTAAACCATCAGCCCCTCGTCGTCCGAACTAAAACTCGCCACTCCAAGTCCACAATCCCCAGCAATGACGTCACAGATGATGCAAGCGATAACGACAAAGAAACATCGGTTAGTGGTGATAGTGCCGGGTACGACCAGTCTTCGAACGCAGTCTTCTCTCATCCATTCGCACACCCAGCTCCGATCGTACGACGGATATACCCAAAGGTCAAAAGCAGGTCTAAGATCGCCTTCAAGCGATTATCCAAAGGTCAACCTCATCCAGCTGCTCCCCGATCAAGAATTTTACCCAGGGATGATGCCATTGCCCAGAGGATTAAGAACGAAAAGAGAACGTTTGATGTGGTAGAAGATCGCTCAACGTGCAAACCGCATTCAAATATCGTCTACATCAAAACGCACAAAACCGGAAGCAGTACGCTTCAGAACATCATTTATCGATATGGCGATGAGCGGAATTTGACCTTTGCCCTCCCTGCACGTGGCGTGTATATCCAATCATTGCGAGAGTTTGTACCTTCGAGTATTTTACCGGTCCAACATGGCGAGCAGATCAATATCATGGCCAACCACGTCAGATTCTTTCACAAAGGTATTTCCGGGCTTTCGCATTCACAACGCGGACGTTATCAAGGCCGTTAACTGAAAGAAATAGCCAGCCATGACTGTTCTTCCATTGTTCTAACGGCCTCGATAACGTCCGCGTTGTTAATGCAAAAGCCCGGTGTTGAGCTGAACGTGCGCGTTAGTTGTATCCCTATATTATGGTGTTTTAGATTTCAGGAAACTGTGACGAAAGGCACGTCGACCGGACAATAGTGCGTCATAGTTTTGAGCATCCGATTATTGTTACGTCACAGGTAGTTGCATACATAACAATGAACAGACGCGCATGACATACTACTTCCGGTCGACTATAACTGTGACGAATGAAATCAAAACCTCCATAATGGCAGATCCAGTGAACGTCGAGGCCACCATCTCATTCTTAGGACCTAGTCACATAGACGTCCGAAAGCAACACGATCGAACACGACTCTTCGTTCAGTTCACAGTTAGCTGCCTCGGAACAAAAATAAATTGTTGAATCGTGTTCAGTCGGGATTTCTGTGTGACATGGGCATTAGGAGCACATTGCTCAAAGGTGGTCTCGCCAAATAATAAAATGAAATGGTTATCGTTTGAAAAATTGAAAGAAGGCTGAACTGTGTCCGCACGTTTATTATTATGGTTTTTTCGATTTCAGTCAACTGTGACGAAGTGCAATTCGACGGTAAGTAGTACGTCATAGTTTTTCGTGTCTGCTTATTGTTACTTCACAATCAGGTATGAGGTAACATTGAGCAGACGCACAAAACTATGACGTACCATTTCCGGTCGACGTGTCCGCGTTGAAAAAAAAGTCCCCAATCTTTGCAGCAGAAGAAAATATGCACACTGAACAATAAAAAGTATTTTTTACTTGTATTCTGTAAATAGGGATGCCAGGTTGTTTGAAGATATAGGCCTATGCATGTTTCTACGAACGACTGATGACCCCCATTTCAGGTACGATTTATCGACAGGGGCTATCACTGAGTATAGGAAACTGTCACCAGTCGTTCGTACCTCTACGAACAGCTTTATGAAACCCAACCCAACTCTACACACTTACACATGAGAATAACGGCCCCAGCACACCAAACACGGCACGACATAACGGCGCGCTATTTGTGCGCTATCTTGGTTGTTATTGGTCAGCGCGCTCTTCCGCGCACAACATTTGTAACAATTGGCCAATCACAGGGGAGATAGCGCGTAAAAACCGTGCCGTGGTGCCGTGCCGTGTTTGGTGTGCGCGGGCCTTAACGGGAAGGAGTATTTTCTTTGTCTTCCAGAACCATTGTGAAGAGGCTAAATGCCCGGGTACACCAAACACGACACGGCATGGTTTTCACGAGATATCTCCCCTGTGATTGGCTAATTTTGGAACATCATGTGCACGGAGGGCGCGCTGGCCAATAAAAGCCAAAATACTGCGTAAATACCGTGCCGTTATGCCATGCCGTGTTTGGTGTGCCCGGGCCTTTAAAGCGCATAGAGAATTTCCCTAATTATTATGCGCTATATAAATTTATATTATTATTATTATGTAAAGTTGTTTATTTAATCCAAGTTCTTTGACATTTGAATATGTAGTGTTTACAATAACCTTGTCCGGTTCCTTGTTTTGCAGGTATCACTAATCTAATGCCGCCTGACACCAAGTACATCACGATAATTCGGAAGTCATCTGATCAGTTCCGGAGCATGTATACTTACTTCACCATGGACACCACGTACAAGGCCTCGCTCGAACAATTCTCCCTCAATCCTGAATATTTCTACGAAAAATATGGCGCGGGAAAGCTGAAACGTCACAATGGGCGTGATCCAATCCTCTTCGATCTTGGCATGGACAGGAGTCTTAGCGGGAACCCGAGCCAGGTCCAGGACTACATTGAGTTCCTGGACTCAAAGTTTCATCTGGTTCTAATCATGGAATACTTCTACGAGTCGTTGATTCTCCTCAAGAACCTCCTCTGTTGGGACATGCGCAGTCTGGTCCATGTCCATAATAAATTTCGTGTTTCGCTGGACCGCGGTTTGTCATTGTCGTCTTTAGAGGATGAGAGAGCAGCGATGGACGTGGTGAAGCGCATTAATAGATGGAACGCAGGAGATGTCAAGCTGTATAATTACTTCAACAAAACCTTGTGGGAGAAGATTGAAGCGTATGGTAGAACTAAGATGGCTGCCGAGGTGGCCGTCTTGAAGAATCTCTGTCGTGACGTCAGAGAACATTGCATGAACGGAACGCGGATTAGGGAAATATCTCGCGGGTCTTTAACGGACATAGGCTTGGAGGATTATGTGCTTAAACGTACTCAAATGAAAAATAGTACTTGTAAACGTCTTGCAATGCAGGCTAAAGACTTCCTAGCACATCTTAGGAATAAGCACATAGCGAGGTTTCATCATAGAGATNAAAGACTTCCTAGCACATCTTAGGAATAAGCACATAGCGAGGTTTCATCATAGAGATATTACCTAGACGTCGATTTTTTTTTCCGGGGGGGGGGGGATATTTTTATGTAGTCATGATAACTATATTTTTAACTAATGACCTCCATGTAATAAAACTTAGACAATGATATAGGTATTTTGACTGAAAACACAATGTACATCGACCTTGCACGTGAAATCACATTAAAAAAAAAAACATTTTGGACCCAACGAACCTTTTTGAAACAGCGTGACCAGAAAACCATAAACCGCTCATCCTGAAGAATGGATTTGTGATCACACGGAGCGCTGAAACATCGACGGGTCGAGGGGCATTATGCCCCTCCCTCTCCATCCCCCGTGGACATAGGGTTAACAGAACTATTAATTTTGTGTAATTGAAGGACTAATGGGTTGCTGCTCAAAATCAACTGCAAATCGTCTGCAACTTTGCAGATTGTAAGGCGAATTTTCATTCGCACATGGTACGCACATTTAACAAGACGCGCATGAAACAATGATTTTGATTGGCATATTCCGATCATCTGCAACTTGCAATCAATTGCAACTTCTGTACAGCACCCCTAAGACGGATCTATATTGATCTGCATTTCACGAGGACAAATAAAATGTTTGTTTTTTTGTCACTGATTGTGACGATTTCGATTGAAAGGATATCAATTAGAAGAGCAGATAATAACCTAACCAAAAAGCTATCGGACGAAAAAAAAGTGCTAACACATTGTTGGTAATTTTAAATATGCAGTAGAAAGTTTGACGAAATATGTGTTTTTGCTTCAAGAACAACTTTACTTACCTGTTGTCAAGGTTTGGGGGGATCTACAGTGGAAACTCTGTATAATGAGGTGATTGGGTCCATCAAACTTTCTCATTATAGCAGTAGTTTCTTTATAGCAGTGTTAAAACCAATACGTTATCAAAAGTTGGGAGCAGATTTTTTACGTCTTTATATTAAATATTTCGTTATATCAGATCTCTTTATACCGGGTTTCCACTGTATTTATTTTGTCCAACATCATTTGTCAAATAATTAGTTAAATATGCCAAAGTCATGGTTAACCCTAATCAAGTCAACCTTTCGGGGCTATGTTATATCCAGGGGGAGGGGGTTCTACCCCCCCCCCCCCCCCCTTCAGATCTCAGCCGTAGAACGCGCAATCGCGACGAAAATTGGCACACATGATGCTTGAAGTGGCGTACTCTATCAGAATGTATGGTTCATTTTTCATAAAGATTTTTGGAATAATTAAATATACTAATTTATGCATAAAACACGCTTTTGGCTCTTAATCACTAATTAGATCTCCAATTGAGCTGATTTTTTTCTTTAGATATTCGTCTTAGCATTCTCTAAAAATGTATTGGAAAAAAAATCATTATTGAAATCAATTTCTTATGTATTTCTTTATTTTTATCCTTTGGTTTGTTGTTTTTTTACTGATATTTGTTGCAGACATTATTTGAGGCATAATGATAAAAAAAAATGAATTGATTTGAGCCATTAAAAGTCACCTTATTCATTTTTAATGATATTTTACTGAAAACACAATTTGCATTGACTTTGTACACAAAATCAAGTATTTCAGCAATTTTGGGGCCGACAAAGTTTTTTCAAATGGGCGTGGCACAAAAATGGTATACACGGAAGCGACGAATTTGGTTTCAAAATTTGCGCGATACTATGAAGTAAAATGTCATGAAACGTCGCAAAATATTTGTGCGCATTAGGAAGATATTTTTCGAAACGTTGAGGGGGGGGGGGGGATTGGGGTTGGATTCCAACCCTTGGCCTGATTAGGGTTATATTTCCCCCAGATACCGGTACCAGTTTATTGAACCCTTCGAATACTAAATCATTTAATTCCTACATTCACTACCATGTGCTAATATTCAATTCGTTAATCCAATGGTTTTACTTGTGGTCGAATGTTGTGATTTGACGATAAGAAAGTTTGACATATTGTGAAAAGTAGTTGGTTTTCGAAATCGATGGACGAGTGCGCATCTGATGTACGCGTTATAGCTTTTCCAAAAACTCGTCCATTTTTCGCACTTTTTGTGCAATATGTTTATGATATTATATTTCATTTCATATAGATTTGAAGACAAAATCTTTCGATAACAATATTCGATTTTACCAAAACTGTACTTGGGCTTTAAAGCAAAATTGACAAATAAAACTGTTATTATTTATTTCATTCTATTATTCTAATTTCACGGGAAAAGTAGAAAATATAACATATGGATTCGTTTTTCTATATTTCATTATTTCAATATTAGGTTCAAATTTCTATTTTCTATTTTTTTTTCAATTTGAAATAGGAAATTGAATCAACGAATAGTACCTCAATTCATCACACTGTTATGTATTTGAACGTATTGCATTGAGAATTCATAACACATTATTTTCGTTCTTCTTTTTTCTTGGAGATCGAAAAAGCACGTTGGCCCGATAGTGCTAGTGAAGAGAGCACTCAACTGTGACATGGTGTATCCCTTGTCCTGTTTTGACCTTTAAATGTATCTAACTTGCTCAAAAAAAATCATGGAATATGTTCCTAAGATATTAAAACCATATTACAGTCATATTTTTGTTCATTATTTTATTCATCATTGAAATGCCAAGTGCGCCGTGAATGGCTGCCGGGCTAAAGCCAGGGTAATAATAATGTAAAGCGCCTTGAGCACTCAGCAGAGTGGATACGTGCGCTATATAAATTGCATTTATTATTATATTATTATCTATATGAGGGTTTTAAGCCGTACAATATTAAGCCATATTGTACGGCTTCAATTTTACGCTTGCGCAAAGCAGTGACCAGCCTTCTGGTATATGTAAAGATAATAATTATTATATTGGATGGCTTCATTTCATGAAATACCGGGAATATTGCACTCGTTACGGCCAATATTGCACTCATCTTCGATTCGTGCAATATTGCCCTAACTCGTGCAATATTCCCTGGTATTCCATTTATTGCCATCCAATATTATATAATTATTATTATTATTGATTTTAATAGACCATATGTGAAAAGTGACAAAATTCACCATTTTTAATGTATTTTATTGAATTGCGTCCTCAAATGGTGACTTTGCAAAATTTCGACGGTTTCAAATTGTAGATTATGATTTGCTATACATCTTTGCCAAATTTTAGCTTGATCCATCAAATATTGCGGGAGTTCTCGAGGGGGCACTATGTGCCCCCTTATGGGCCAAAGAGCCATCAAAATAGATTAGGCTTTTTAGGGTTAAAATTAGCCAGCAATTTCGCCGGTTTTAAGTAAATAAAGACATATACTAGTTTGAGTTTGTCGTGGTCAAGGAATCAATTTGCGATTCAATTAAATTTAATTCATTCATTTCACTTTCTAAAGAAAATTCAATGTACAGCATACACTTAATGATAATAAAATACAATACGAAAAATGGGGAGTCATGAAAGCCAGGAAGCTTGATGAAGAACATCCCCTGTAAATACGAATCACTAAACATATTTCCCCAAGATAAAACTGACAGAATTAACAGACTACAATATTTTACATACACGTTATAGAAAAAAGAGGAGGGAAGAGGATTTATAGAATATCTTTACTATAATGACCTTTATAAATGCAAATCAGGTTTCACCCAAATTGACAGCTCCTAATATAAATATTTAAAATGTTTTAAACTATCGCGTGTGTACCCTAATCAGGCCGAGGGGATGTAATTCACCCCTTCAAAATTTCCCAGAATATCTCCCTAATGAGTGGAAATACTTTTGCGATGTATCTTGACTTTAAACTGCCAAGTATCGCTCAATTTTTGAGACCAAATTCGCCGCGCCCGCAAATACCGTTTTTCTGCCACGCCCCAAAAAATTGTCGGTCTTAGCATTGCTAAAATACTTGATTTCCTGTACAAACTCAATGCAAATTGTGTTTTCAGTAAAATATCATAACATCTAGAACAAATTGAATTTCAATGTTTGCAACAAATATAGGTAAAAAGACAAACAAAAGCAAAAGGTAATAAATAAAGAATTACATTAGAAATTCAGAAATTCATAAGAAATTCATAAAACAATGAAAAACATATATAAGAAAATAATTATGTAAATATGAGTAAGAGGAACAATTATAATTATTTACTTTATATGCAGAATTACTCTTATTTTACATTTCTCTCTTCACACCATCCGCGCACACAGGATTTAGATTACAAAAGATTCCATAGGCTAAGAGTAATAGTGTCCACATATTATTCAAAGTCGTGAGCCCATGAAATCTTTCGCGCCTGCACACTTTTATACGCATAACCCATAAACATTATTTTATATGAATCAACAATTATCATTCATAGTTGTCTACTTCCTAATTTTAGCTAATTACATAAAAAAATGCTTCATTAAATGTTAGTTTTTATTTTAAGAGAACAACTTCATACTGCATGTGCACCGTCATAACTTTCGGCAAAAACTCTTAAGCCCCGGTCACATAGGATCCCGGAAGCAAGACGATTCACCCCGACTCTTTGTTAATTCACAGTTTACTGCCTCAGAACAACGAGTCGGGGTGAATCGTATTGCTTCCAGGGTCCTATGTGACCGGGCCATTACTCAAAATCGGCATTATACAGTCCACAGGTATGTGTCAAAATACGTACTCACAATATGGAAGATGCTTGTTTCACCCTAAATCTGACATATTCTGATCTATAATTGTGTGAAATGTGCCCAACATGGCCATGCTCCAATTTCGCATGTCAATTGCCATATTTTAACCCTCTCATTCCCTTAGTCACATTTTGGCGCCATTAAACACTGTTGACAAACAAAAATGAATCTGCTCTTGTTTCAGAATATACTGCCCTCTACTGTTACATATATGGGAACATTTTGTTTGCCAATATTGGTTTACATTTGTCAACTTTTCCCAATAATTTGTTCACTAGCTTAATAAAGGAATGATAAATTCGTATTACTTTGTAATAAATTACTTGTTAAAAAATGACTGAACATACACGATATTAAAAAGTATTCAGAGCATACTGCAGATCGTTAATGAGAAGAACATATCAGGACGTCATGCTTGCGAATAAAGTGAATAAATCTCTATATAGCTTTATTTTAACGAGATTAGTGTAGTTTAGGTCTTTTACGTAGGTTAGAGTATTTAAATAGTTATATCCTAAATTGATTATGCAAGAAGGAAGCGTCAATTTCAACTAATCTTCAGGTTTTGTTTTCTACATTTATTTTAGTCACGCAGAACACAATAAAACAAACCACTTCGAAAAATACTGCAATGACTCGAAAACAAGCAATCTGTAAGTTTCGCGAAATTCGTGCCGGATAAAATATTCGTCATTTTTGTATGGAAAAAGATACGGTTAGGCGTAAAAACATAATTTGAGTAATATAAAATCGTTTGTAGATTCCCAAGTCCAAAGGTTTCCATGCTTTAAAAAAAAATGATTTGTCCAAAAAACAGTAGAAATTTTTTTTTTTTTTTCCTTTTGCCTGTTTTTAACAAATGTAAGGAATAGTAATTCGCGATGTGTGGATCCCAAGCATCGTGGTGTGTTGAAGCATCGCGTCGTGGTGTGTGGAAGCATCGCGTCGTGGTGTGTGGAAGCATCGCGTCGTGGTGTGTGGAAGCATCGTGTCGTGGTGTGAGGAAGCATCGTGTCGTGGTGTGTGGAAGCATCGCGTCGTGGTGTGAGGAAGCATCGTGTCGTGGTGTGTGGAAGCATCGCGTCGTGGTGTGAGGAAGCATCGTGTCGTGGTGTGTGGAAGCATCGCGTCGTGGTGTGAGGAAGCATCGCGTCGTGGTGTGAGGAAGCATCGCGTCGTAGTGTGTGGAAGCGTCGCGTCGTGTTGTGTGGAAGCATCGCGTCGTGGTGTGAGGAAGCATCGTGTCGTGGTGTGTGGAAGCATCGCGTCGTGGTGTGTGGAAGCGTCGCGTCGTGTTGTGTGGAAGCATCGCGTCGTGGTGTGAGGAAGCATCGCGTCGTGGTGTGTGGAAGCATCGTGTCGTGGTGTGAGGAAGCATCGCGTCGTGGTGTGTGGAAGCATCGTGTCGTGGTGTGTGGAAGCATCGCGTCGTGGTGTGTGGAAGCGTCGTGGTGTGTGGAAGCATCGCGTCGTGGTGTGTGGAAGCGTCGTGGTTTGAGGAAGCATCGTGTCGTGGTGTGAGGAAGCATCGCGTCGTGGTGTGAGGAAGCATCGCGTCGTGGTGTGAGGAAGCATCGCGTCGTGGTGTGAGGAAGCATCGCGTCGTGGTGTGAGGAAGCATCGTGTCGTGGTGTGAGGAAGCATCGCGTCGTAGTGTGTGGAAGCGTCGCGTCGTGGTGTGAGGAAGCATCGCGTCGTGGTGTGAGGAAGCGTCGCGTCGTGTTGTGAGGAAGCATCGCGTCGTGGTGTGAGGAAACATCGCGTCGTGGTGTGAGGAAGCATCGCGTCGTGGCGTGTGGAAGCAACGCGATGCTTCCTCACACCTCACACGTCGTGGTGTGAGGAAGCATCGTGTCGTGGTGTGAGGAAGCATCGTGTCGTGGTGTGTGGAAGCATCGTGTCGTGGTGTGAGGAAGCATCGCGTCGTGGTGTGTGGAAGCATCGTGTCGTGGTGTGAGGAAGCATCGTGTCGTGGTGTGAGGAAGCATCGCGTCGTGGTGTGTGGAAGCATCGCGTCGTAGTGTGTGGAAGCGTCGCGTCGTGTTGTGTGGAAGCATCGCGTCGTGGTGTGAGGAAGCATCGCGTCGTGGTGTGAGGAAGCATCGCGTCGTGGTGTGAGGAAACATCGCGTCGTGGTGTGAGGAAGCAACGCGTCGTGGTATGAGGAAGCATCATGTCGTGGTGTGTGGAAGCATCGCGTCGTGGTGTGTGGAAGCATCGTGTCGTGGTGTGTGGAAGCATCGTGTCGTGTTGTGTGGAAGCATCGCGTCGTGGTGTGAGGAAGCATCGCGTCGTGGTGTGTGGAAGCATCGTGTCGTGTTGTGTGGAAGCATCGCGTCGTGGTGTGTAGAAGCATCGTAGTGGTGTGTAGAAGCATCGCGTCGTGGTGTGAGTAAGCATCGCGTCGTGGTGTGTGGGAGCATCGCGTCGTGGTGTGTGGAAGCATCGCGTCGTGGTGTGTAGAAGCAACGCGTCGTGGTTTTGAAGAGCATTGCGTCATGGTGTTAGGAAGTGTCAGACTGAATTCATATATATAGTACGTGCAAGCAGGATTTCTTCTTGGCTTTTCGCAAAAACGGTCGCATGGTGAGTTGTACACCCCTACAATGAAAATGGAGTTGGCGAACTTGGATCGAATTATAAGCCAAAATGAAAGCTCCTTGTCGATTTGTTCTGTTCCCAAGTATGAATTCTACAACGTTTTAGAAAGACCAATCAAAATATTGTTTACCATGTGGCAAGCATAAATATTTCGGACCTATTTGTTTTTGTCCGACAATCCGACAATGCGTTCAGGTTTTATGATCGACTGAAATCATCAGCGAGCTCACTTTGGGGGATATTCTTGTCGATTTACACTGACTCGGGCTAGCTGTGGTAGCAAGGCTTCGAACCAGAAACGATCTGCAAAGAAATGACATATTTAAATGCAATATATCCTAGCTATTCTAAAAGCTTGAAAAATAAAGAGTTAACAACGTCACGTCCTTTTGAATAATGTGATGATATGCTATTCTCAAATAAATGAAAATAATACGAGTGTCGCATCTCGAAGCAGGAAATCCCGTGCTAATGCGACATCGTCCCTCAGACCTAAAGTCCGCGATATTTCATTATGCATCCTGTGTAGTGGACTCGACTCTCGCATTTCAACAAGACGGTTTCGGTTCGAGTCCCACCCGTGGTGTAAATTTCGTTATGTAAGAGATGTATCCACCTGGTCCTGCTCTCAACCCAGGTGATATAAATGGGTATCAGGTCGGGAGGGGGGGGGGGCGATTCACATGATTTGTATGATAGGCAATGGCTAACGTTGTCGAGGATCGAAACAGCATTGAGCTGATACAGGGGATACATACATCCTGTAACAAACATTTGTGCATGTGTGTTTCAATATTCCAGTCTTTAGATTACAAAATCACATTTACAAGGGTTCTGCGCGATGGAATAACATTACACGCATTGGTCCTTTGCTATTTTAATCATTCGATTTCTATCATTATTTTTTCTTTTGTTAAAATGTATATTATGTAGGTCTATATTAGGTAGGTCAATCCATTTGAAAAACGAAAAAGCAGGCATCAAAAGTAAATCAGAAAATTCTTGTTTTCCATGCTTACTATAGTTCGCTTCGATCTTGCTATATTGTAAAAGAAAAAAGATTTATCATGAGCGAAAACAGAGCTTACATAAAGGATCTCTTTTTCTGATCTGTCGGCATTCCTGGATTCTCCCCTTCCAACAGCAGTGATATAAGATCTGTGGCCTACCTTTGCAAATAAAATTAAAGAAATCCTTAAAGATTTCATGAAGTAACGTGTTCGCGGTATCGTTAAGTTGACATTTAATTCAATAGATATTATTCATCAGCATATCTCTCTATATATGTATATATATATATATATATATATATATATATATATACATATATATATACGTCATCACACGCGAACGAAAGCCACGTGACCAATATTGTACAAAAATTTA
>BQKZ01010022.1:7033-19090 GCA_036244855.1 Temnopleurus reevesii | reverse complement strand
GGAATTTGTGCAAATGCAAACATGGTTTATTGAATTCGTTTTTCTCTACAGATTTCAGAAATATATAGTTTTACTACTCTCCATAAAATTTTTACTCGGGGAAAAATCGTGACATAGCGAACTGGACTACACCCAATCCACCTTGAAAACCCACCCACATCCCAGAGGCAATTCTCCCTCAATGTTCCTCTTCAAATCACTACCTGATATAACACTACGCAGAGTCTACACCAATCAAGTTAGCATTCTTTTCCTACCTGTTATCACTCTAAAAGTAAGGCTGATTGGATTACAGTTGGATCACTGGACAACAGCTATTGCTTTTAGTTTTTTATAGTAATAACAGTTAGCAAAGAATTCTAACTCGGACTTTATAACAGGGTCACAGAAACCCAAATCTAACGTTCCAAGAACACATGCTCAAATCTCCTTGCAGTAAACCCTACTTCAAACCTCTCCGTTTCGCTGCCTAAAATGCATTTGAACAGTTTTTATACACACCAGTGTGAACAGGGTTAGAGAAACACAAACCCACCCAATCCTCCACGAAAACCCACCTAAATCCTATACGCAATCCTCCCCCATTCCTCTCCAAATCGCTACCTGATTTAACACTTTCCAATGCTAAAGGATATGTCTATATATGTCATTCAATTTAGAATTTTAGGTCTACCTGTTATCGCTACTAAACTCAGGATGGTAGGATAACAGTGGGATCACTGGACCATATCAATTGCTAGAAGTTTTTAAAAAGATTTTTACTGTATCAATCAGTAAAGACAATGAGTCCTGTACATCAGTGTGAACAGGGTTAGAGAACACAAACCCACCCAATCCTCCACGAAAACCCATCTAAATCCTATACGCAATTCACCCTCATTCCTCTTCAAGGCGCTACCTGATGTTACACTACACAGTACAAAAGGAGGAGTATATCCCGCTCAAGTTAGAATTCTTTGCGTACCTGTTATCACTATAAAAGTAAGGATGATTGGATAACAGTTGGACCACTGGACCACAACTATTGTTTTGAGTTTTTATAGTAATAACAGGTAGCAAAGAATTCTAACATGAACTGTAAAACAGGGTCTCAGAAACGCAAACCAAAGCACATACAAATCCAATCCTTCAGGCAAGCAGGTATACCCTGTTTTATTCTTCTCTGTTTCACTTCCTCAAATGCATTAAAATGGTTTTATGCTGCATTAAATGGTAAAAATGATGTGAACAGGGTTAGAGAAATGCAAAGCCATCCAATCCTCCACGAAAACCCACCTTAATCCTAGAAGCAATCCTTCCTCAGACCATGGATATATCCATGCTCAGACTCTCTTACATCACAACAGCTCGGCTATCTGCGTTCACAAGAACGTTTCTTTAGCCGCTACATTTGGTATATCTTTTTGACATGCATGAGCTCAACTAGGAAATGCATATCGGGGCAGTAGAGTCAAGCTAATGCATCTTTTCAGTTATTGTGCTACAACTCATGAAGAATCATAGCATCTTGGACATGATTTCCTTAAGATAGAATAATATGCATGACTAATTTACCTGTTTTTTGCCTAATACAGAAAGAAATTTTTTAAAAAGTTGTAACAATTCTAATGATTTAAGAAAAAAACTGCGGTAGCATGATCTGTAAAATGGTTGGAAGATGCTTATTCAGATTAGATCAGCTCCTCAGAGGCTCAGAGTCTAGTTAGCCCTTGGCTCATAATTTGATTTACATGATGACGCTTTTACACAATGAAACATAGAATTTTTTTTTTAATTCAGGAAAAAATACATTATACAACAATTCATAAAATCATGATTTCTTTTTCATGTTTATTAGAGACCAACATGATGTGGAAGGTTGAAGAAGGGATTTTTTTGTTGCTTTGTATTAAAATTGACTGATAGATCAGAAGAAAGGACAAGAATTATGAGACATTTACTAATAGATACCAGCACTTGTATTACCCATGAAAATTTCCACCCCCCCAAAAAAAACGGAGAGAACTCTGGGGGCATGCATTCTCACACTTTCATTGGCATTCTACCTGATTTTAGGCTGACTAAAAGGAAAAAAATCCAGCAATGCAGAAAACTAGCAAAATATCATGTTTTTTCCTTCTAGTGTGAATCTTCTTCTCGTTCTCATACTCCCACACACCCCACTTGTCCAACTCCTGAACAATCTCCACAGATCCCGAGAGATCACAATCCCCTCGATATCCCTATGTACTTGACATTATAAAGGAGCAGAATTTGAAATCAGGCCACATTCAATTGAACAATCTAGAAGTTACTGCTCCCCATCCTTCTCCCCCATTTCTTCAGAGACAATATCTATCATTCTGATATCCAAAGTAGAAGCCTACTGATTTTGAAATATCTTTATAAAATATAAAGAATTAAATATTTGCTTCAATTTAATTTTAATATTTTTGTTTACATAACGCATCTCATGTATGATATAATGAAAAGATATTAGGGTATGCTTCTATCAATTCATTTCAAAATGAAATATTGATGATTTTTCGAATATATCTTTGCTTCAAATTACACCAAAGATTATAAATGGTTATAGTATATAAAAGGGTCTATAAGGGGTAAGTTATAACCTATCATAGCCCTTGGAAGGTTATTTCGACATCCTATTGTAAACAATAATTGCATGAGTGTGCACATTCAAACTTTAGGGCATGCTAGTTTTTCTCAGTGCCTACCACTAGAGGAGAAAAATGATGCTTGCAGCCATTAGGTGAAATATGAACCACAAACAAACATCTAGTCATTCATAACGATGACAAAACACCCACCAAATTATGATATTACCCGCCAAGAAAAACATCTTCCCGTGGAGAGTATCTTATCTTTGTGTGTTTTACCTCTTTCCATGCTTACATACCAAGCAATATGACTCATGCAAAATATGAGCTGAATCAATCAAGGACCTTCGCAGGAACAAAGAAACAACTGTTCTTTTCTGCCATCACTTGTCCGTATTGCGACCAATTTATGCCCATTACAGCTTGTTGTCATTCCCCTATGATCTCTGGGGAGTGAGTGGAAGAAGGACTCAAGTACACTTTGGACAAAGACTTGGCAACTCTAGGCATTATGAAAATGATTTTGAATTTATTATTCCCATTATAATTTTGTTGTCATTTCCCTATGATTTCTGTGGAATGATTGCAAAAAGGGCCTCTAAATAATTGCTATTTTTGGTAAAGGAAAGTTTGTGCCAAGATGAAGTGGTGTAGCTTTCAATAGCAACCCTTGGAGTTATGAAAATAATTTTGAATAGGCCTACATGCCCAATGCAATCCATTTTCACTCTTCTGTGATCCATATGTGATGCTTGCCCAAGAAGGAATGAACTACAAACAAGCAGGGAGTAACTTGGGCAAGAATGAAGTTGTGTAACATTCACCTAAAATAGCCCCATCATGGCACAAAGAGGGCACTAGTAACAAAAAGTTAATTGCTTTAAGCCATTTGTGTCTCAGAGAGTGGTGAGGAAGTAGCTGTCAATCTTGTTACCCATGCAAGATATTGCTAAAATTTTGAAGGAAATCACTGACGAATGGGTATAGAAAGTTACAAATTCAACTTTACGTCGAAACCTCAATTCTTAATAACAAGACATCAACTGTGCTGGCAGCCATTTTTCCAAAATCTTTCCATTCATTTGAACCAGAAATGGACTCATGACCTTTTGGCTACTTTCAAGATGGGGTCCATGGTAATGTAGATGATTTGATGGTATGTCTCAATATCACAGCATCTATCTTGACTCCTCTACACACATGTGCATACTGAATACATACAGGAGCCAGGGTATGATGAATGAAAGCAAATGGTTTTAGCATCATGTGTTACATCAAACTGAATGATGTGGATGGTTGGGGGAGGTGGGGGCATGGATGCAGGATGGGAGGGGACCATTGGATTACAGGGGGACTTTTATTCTTAGTGAGAAGAGATCCACCAAGTATATATATAGTTTGCCATTTTCAAAACCTTCCCTTTCTTGGTATAAAAAATAATATTTTGACCTTTTGACAAATTTTTAGATGGTTTCCATAGTTATGTAGATATGATTTGATGGTATGTCTCTCTACACACATGTGCATACTGCCTACATACAGGAGCCAGGGCATGATGAATGAAAGCAAATGGTTTTAGCATCATGTGTTACATCAAACTGAATGATGTGGATGGTTGGGGGAGGTGGGGGCATGGATGCAGGATGGGAGGGGACCATTGGATTACAGGGGGACTTTTATTCTTAGTGAGAAGAGATCCACCAAGTATATATATAGTTTGCCATTTTCAAAACCTTCCCTTTCTTGGTATAAAAAATAATATTTTGACCTTTTGACAAATTTTTAGATGGTTTCCATAGTTATGTAGATATGATTTGATGGTATGTCTCTCTACACACATGTGCATACTGCCTACATACAGGAGCCAGGGCATGATGAATGAAAGCAAATGGTTTTAGCATCATGTGTTACATCAAACTGAATGATGTGGATGGTTGGGGGAGGTGGGGGCATGGATGCAGGATGGGAGGGGACCATTGGATTACAGGGGGACTTTTATTCTTAGTGAGAAGAGATCCACCAAGTATATATATAGTTTGCCATTTTCAAAACCTTCCCTTTCTTGGTATAAAAAATAATATTTTGACCTTTTGACAAATTTTTAGATGGTTTCCATAGTTATGTAGATATGATTTGATGGTATGTCTCTCTACACACATGTGCATACTGCCTACATACAGGAGCCAGGGCATGATGAATGAAAGCAAATGGTTTTAGCATCATGTGTTACATCAAACTGAATGATGTGGATGGTTGGGGGAGGTGGGGGCATGGATGCAGGATGGGAGGGGACCATTGGATTACANCTTATATTCTAAATGAGAAGAGATTGACTACTGGGACAGCCATTTTCAAAATCCTCATCTTTCTTGGCATAAAAGATGATCTTCAGGCTTATTTACTAATTTTGAGATGAGGTCCGTATAAATATAGATGCTTTCATACTGAATGACGCGGATTGGTGTGGGGGGGGGGGGGGTCATGGATGCAGGGGTCATGAATGCAGGATGGGAGGGGACTATTAGATTGCGGGGTAGGGGGTGAGGGGTAATTCTATTCTAAATGACAAGAGATCAACTACATGGGCCACCATTTTCAAAACCTTCCCTTTCTTGTCAGAAAGAATAATACTTGAAGAGAGTTGATCAGTTGTCTCACAATGTGCAAACGTAGAACATTATTTAAAGTGCCCAGATTTTTTGGGGGTGGAGATCAGAATAGAAAGTAAGAGGAGGGGACAGAGGAAGAGGGTTGTGTAAAATGGAGGGAAGGAGAGATTGAAGAATATATGAATAAAAGAAGATGGAAAGAAGTAGAGCAATGGAGAGGAAAAGAAAGAAAGAGCTAGAGAAAGCCAATAAAGACAGTGAAAAGGACATTGCGGGACTGGTTGGCAAATTTTCTGACAAGAAGAAAAGTAAAACAGCAATTTCATGAGTAACATATTCAACATAGATTCCAGTATGTAGCATACTCCTTCCATATAACATGAGAAGAACAGAAGATGTGTTGTGTAGGTGTGAGATATCTCGGGAGTCAAAACAAGACGAGAACTTCAACATGAACAGATGTAACACTCATCAGTATCATAACAACATTACAATGTAGCTTTCCAAACATGCATTTGACTTTCAAAGGAAAACATGACACATCAATGCATGGGAGAGAACTAAAAACTCCGGTTAAACCAAAAATTATTGAGAGCCGAAGAACTTTGGCTGATTTTAAAAAAAGATTCAACATTTCAGAAATAACATTGTCACAAAGATAGGTAACCTTCAAATACATTACTTATCAAAATGAAACTACCTCATAAATTACATTTCATGACGCAAAATATTCAAGTTCTTCATCATCCAGAGTGCATAGTGATGGAATTCTGGTGCAAGATTCCAATTTGGGTGCAGAATCCAACAATATTTGAATACCATTAAAATGCTCAAAATATTGGAAAATTAATTAAAACCATTCAAAATCTGGGAAGTTATTAAAGTAGAAAAATTCTCCCATCATACTGTCATTCACAGTATCATTCAAGCTTTCTTAGAGGAGTACTCACAACAAAGGTTTGGAACATATTAGAGACAAAATATTTTTTTTCTCAGTAAATCAAAACAAGCAAAGATCTATGAAGGAATCATATTCCCCTGATTGCTTATCATCTGGAGCAACAATTTTGGTGAATGTTTACTGAATCTCCTCTTAACAGAAGTCATGTATAGAATGCATACCAGCAAACATAAAGGGATGAATGTTTAAAAAAACATCAATGAATGTTATTTCTTATACAGCGTGACCATCACTCCCAAAGCCCAAATACAGTCATGGGTCGTTTGCATTCAAGATTTACGATTGTACAAGAATGTTGTCTCACTGAAACAAGATACTCTTTATTTGGTGCTAGAGAGATGCTAAAGGGCCGTAAATTTATGTGTGATGACAAAGAATTTGTGCCCTTCTGGCTCTAAATATGAATGATGTTATTGATACATACACTAGCCATAACAACGAAATAATACTTTTATCTCGAGCAGGGATTTATTTTAACCTTTGATGTCATTCTATTGCACTTGAATCTTAAAATAGAAAGGATGGGCTCATAGATGTGAACATTATAGTTCTAGGGAATGTGAATGTGTTAATGTAGTGATAAAAATATATTTGAACTCTTTAGGTTTTCTTATTCTGAAGCCTAATTTCATTTAATTCTTTTCTTATTAATCACATATTGTTTGATTTTTTTTATATTTTGTTTGGAAAATATTCATAGATTTTATGAATTGTGTAAATAAATCATTATAAGAGCAAGAGGAGGAAGAGAGGAATGGAATGAGAGTTAGAATAGAGACAGGAAGAGCGGGAGAGGAAGGAAAGAAAGGGGGAGGAAACGGATAAAGAAATACCATTATAAGCAACAATAGAAACTTACCATTTATTTATAGCAGCCTCTCTGAATATTCCTTCTGCAAAAAAAAAAAAGAACAGACATTAAAAAAAAAATCATATTACATTCATCAAATCATACTATACTATAGTAATAGATAGTACTCATGAACATATTCAATACATTCTAATAATTTCCCATTATATCTATCAATGCTGCTCCTAATATTGCCCAACTCTTTCCCTGGTTTCGTCAATAGAGGCCCGTCAATTAGCCGTATTTGAGAACATAAATCAATTATACCAAATACAATACAATTAATGCTTATTAATTACATCCCTGTCTGTCTAGTGCCCTTGATGTCTAATGCAATCAGGAAGTAATAAGATTACTGCAAGACATCAACGCAAATGTAACTGCTCTTCATCGTTCATCATAGATGTGTGATAGCTGGAGAAGGAAATTGTAAAGATAACACTATGGGGGCATACAGAATTGTGATCTAGATGTTTTACTGGCTTCAGCATGCAGGTTAAATTTCTTCAATAAAAAAATGACATTCCCAACAAGAACAAAATCATATTGAAGCATTTGGAAACAAGCTAAAATGGAATAAAAAAATACAAACAATAAAATCTAAAGTCTGAATCTTGAAATAAATATCTCTTGGTCATGGGGCTAGGAGTATTATCATTCCTAAAAAGAGTTGAAACTCATAAATCTGAATTAAGTGATATTGTCATAACGTACTTTGAGCAACAAAATTCAAATATTTTGAGGAATTTGAATACAATATTTAAGCAGGAAAACATGAGGAGAGCATACAACCAAAAGAGAGCCCATCTAATGAACAGCTAGTAATTTTTACTAACTGGACCCCAACCAAATATGGCAATGAGGGGGCCATGATAAATGAATAATCTCCAATTCTTCATCACATCATATAACCAATGCACACATCATCCAATCAGTAGCTGAGAGGTCCTTTAATATATCAGGCAACACGAAAATTGATTCCCTGCAAAGGTTTATTACTCTGAAAATTCATATGACAGGCTCGAGACCATGGCTCCGCTCAAATTTCACAATCTGTGAAAGGGGGGATGGCTACCACAAGGCAAAAAGAAGGAATTGTTTGGACGCCCCAGAATGACTTTTATCAAAAATTGCGTTGGTAGGACGGAACAAAAGTGTTTCCTTTTTTATTTTTTTTCTTCAGGAACAGATTTCATAAAGAAAATACACTTTAGAATCAATGGAGTTTATATCTAAAAAGCCTCTGAAAACAATTTATTTCATATGTTTATTAGGAATTCACTGAAAATGAATTGTAGGTTTTATTTCACATGCTTATTCATAATGACTAAAAAATGTTACATTCTCCATGTTTCCCTATCATTTTACTGTGTTTTTATTTAATTTGGGTGAAAAGCAAAAATAATTCACTCATAAAAGTGCTCCTCATTAAGATGCTGAACAGGCGTTCAATAAGTATCGACGTAGAGGTAATGTAGAAGTAGGGCTATCTTAGGAGGGTTTGTCGGTTGAGGATATCCAAACATTTCTTTGAGGCGTAAGTGAAAGATGGAAGATGGTATGGTATGGTCTCCGTTTGTATCTACTCGCTGATTGAAGAGAGTTGGTCGGCTGATGCCTTATGTCAGTTCATGATGATGTATTGGAAGGATGCTATCCCAGCATCCCAAGAGAAAATGGGCAAGAAGCATTCATCAATGAAAGACCAAGAGCTACTACTGTGATACTTCAGACCAGATCGAATGCAGAGATGCCAACCGTTTCAGAATTTACACAATAAAATTAAAATGCATGTAACCAAACCAAAAAAGATGTTTGTGTGTGACAGCTTTAAAAAAAACAATTGCTTTCTCTGCATCAATGAAAGACCAAGAGCTAAATTGAATGTAGAGATGCCTACCGTTCCAGATTGTGCATGAAGATAGAAATTAACATTGAAAAATGTTGGTCAGTTGAAGGCTTCCAAACATTTTTGGGGGCGTAATTGAAATATGGAAGATGGTATGGTATGGTCTTCGTTTGTATCTAGTCACTGATTGAACAGAGTTGGTGGGCTGATGCCTTATGTCAGTTCATGATGATGTATTGGAAGGATGCTATCCCAGCGTCCCAAGAGAAAATGGGCAAGAAGCATGCATCAATGAAAAGACCAAGAGATACTACTGTGATACTTCAGACCAGATGAAATGCAGAGATGCCAACCGTTCCACAATTTCTATGATGGAAATTAAAATGCATGTAACCAAACAGATGAATTAAGATATTTTCTCAAGTGTAACAGCATTAAAAAAACAATTGCTTTCTCTGCATCAATGAAAGACCAAGAGCTAAATTGAATGTAGAGATGCCAACCTTTCCAGATTGTGCATGGAGATAGAAATTAAAACTGAAGAACGTTGGTCAGGTGAGGGCATCTAAATATTTTTGAAGGCGCAAGTGAAAGATGGATGATGGTATGGAATGGTTTTCGTTTGTATCTAGTCGATGATTGAACAGAGTTGTTTGGCTGATGCCTTATGTCAGTTCATGATGATGTATTGGAAGGATGCTAGCCCAGCATCTCAAGAGAAAATGAGCAAGAAGCATGCATAAATGAAGGACCAAGAGATACTACCGAGACTCTTTCAACCAGATGAAATGCAGAGATGCTAACAGTTCCAGAATGTGCATGATGACAGAACTTTGTGCTCATTTTTGCTGATTTTCAAGCAGACCCATCCATCATATGCATTTCTTAGCATCTTGCAAAAAAGTCTAGAACTCAAATTAGGATAATTATTTAAATGAAGTGTTCATCACCATCATTTGAAAATTAGCACACTGGAATGCATTGTATTGCATTATTTTCGTTAAAATATTTCTCAACAGCTAGGGCATCAGTGCTTCATAAATGTTTTATGATGTGCATAAATGAAGCTGTGGAAATACTCAGATTTAAATTCAATGTTTAGTGCTAAAAAAATCTTAAATTCAAAATGTGACCTACAAAGGCACACTGAGCAGGAAAAGGCGTCAGTGGTACACTTGATTAAATTTTCATATATAACTTGATAGTGCCTGCATGATTTTAATCTATTATTTATCCTTTGTTGTTGTTTTTTTCCTCCAATCTGAATGTAATAGCGTGGGTCAGACAGGTTGATTTGATAACAAAATCATAATGTGTGACAAATTCTTTAATTGGAGACAGGAAAAAACAGGATACCAAATCCCATCACTTTCACAAGATTGATTTCAAGATGGAAAAAAAGATTGATTCAAGATCATACTTTTTGGTGATAAAAAACCTCACAGCAGGTGTCATCCAGTTCCGCTCTAATGTTTGTCTTCCTCATAGTCAAATTACAATACTAAACATCATTGCTTAAGCCCCGGTCACATAGGACCCCAGAAGCAAAACGATTCACCCCGACTCGTTGTTCGAAGGCAGTAAACTGTGAATTAACAAAGAGTCGGGGTGAATCGTGTTGCTTCCGGGGTCCTATGTGACCGGGGCAATACATAAAACATTTCCACAATGCAAAAGGAACATCAGACTCGGAATGGATGCTACNGAACTGAACTTCATCGCCTAAATTGGAATGGTGCATAATATACACAGGAGGGTTTTGTGCAACGATGGATGGTAAATATCAACGAGACATGCACACAATAAGTGGCATTCTCCAGATGCCTGGGAGCGGAGTCTAGATATTGGATGTCCATGTTTGGAATGACCTTCACAGTTGACTAGCCTGCTTTCAAGACCTTTTTTACGTAGTACTTTTGAAAACTCTGTGATTGAAATATCTCAACAGTTGGTTACATAACTTGCAGTTTGTCTAAAGCCAATTGCACAACTTCCGATTAGCTTACGATTTATTTCGGATTTAAACCATAATTTACAAAAAAAATGGTATTTTGACAAATACAGTGGAAACTATATAAAAAGAGATCTAATATAACAAGATATCTGATATAAAGAGGTAAAACAATCTGGTCCCTACTACTAAAACAAGGTATTATTGATGGTCCCTAGAACCTTGAATACTGACTTTCCACTGTATATGCTTGATTCTTGTTCTATACAAAAATAACCAAAAATTTCAATGAGTTAATCAGCTTTTTACTGGATATAAGGGGCAAATCCATTTGAAATTGCAGACAACCTTGAGACTGGCCGACACGGACAAGACGTCCTTGTGACTCAGAATTGATTTAGCGTTTTCTTAGATGAGAAAGCTTGCAGTACACCATTTTCCTGATTTTTACAATTGATTTGAATATTCAGAACCTCTGTGAAAGACCTTCAGTGTGTTTGAATGCTTCTGATACAAGTGATAGATAATATTACACTTTCTTCTAAAATTGGATCATAAGCGGATCGTAAGATGTGCGTAAGATGTGCGGTAGTCTTAAACCATAATTTCCTCTACAGCAGTCTGAGAGTAAGAATTAACACAGAAAAGACATTTGCTTAGAAATATTTGACTCATATTACTGTTACTTAAAGCAGAATATCTCATGAAATTTTACATTATTATTCACCAAAACTCTATTAGTGAAAAAAATACCATTTGTGGTATGTAATTTTATTTTTGTCTCTTTTTTTTGGGGGGGGGGAAGGGGTGATCATTGCATAAAACAAAATTTGCCCACACCAATCTAGCAATGGTACGGGATTTATTCATATTTCATGCATCTCATATTCCAAAAAGAAGGAAGGCAACATGAGACAGTGCCATCTACTGGTATCTTCCTAAGACAGTAGATAAATGAAGACGAGTTGGTCAACATTCGGCGTCTTCGGTCTTGTAAAGTTCATGAATATTTCCGGCTGTGTATTGAAACAATGTTGTTTTTCTATCCCTATGCTACATCCCAGTGGAAAAGGCAAAATGATGGGTTATGATGAGCCAATGGGCAATTCCATGCCAGAAAATAGATGAACTACAAAGAAAAATACATTGGGTCTATATTTGGAGACTATGCCCAAGACAGTAAGCAAAGAAGATGAGCTGATCAATGGCTGGAGCCTTAGGTTTGTCAAGTTCATGAACA
>BQKZ01010021.1:0-20962 GCA_036244855.1 Temnopleurus reevesii | reverse complement strand
TCTTCATCATCATCATCATAATCATTACCATCATTATCACCATCATAATCATCATCATCATCATACGAAGCGGTGTCCTAACTTTGTACCAAGGGGGTAGTCTACTTTGGCACCCCTACTCCAAAGCTATTCCAGCTCGGATCGGACACAATATCAAACATGAAACTGATGAAATACTCAACATTTATCCGGGCAACTCATTTGCTGTTCGTTATGCAAGTTACAGACCTGATACGAGAATTGGAAATACCGGTCTCTTGGTAATAATTTGTTATTTTTATCATCATCACCATCATCATCATCATCATCATCATCATCATCATCATCATCATCATCATCATCATCATCATCGCCGTAACTGTCACCACCACTATCATCATTATATTTTACATAATCATCTTTTTAATCATATTATCAGAACCACATCACCATAGTCATCATCATAATCCTCCTCCTCCTCCTCATCATCATCATCACCATCACCATCACCACCACCACCACCATCATCATCATCATCACCATCATCATTATCTTCATCATCATCATCATTATCATCGCTAGCACCATCATCACCACCGCCACAACCTCATTGCTACCACCACGACCATCATCATCCTCATCATCACCAGCATCATCATCACCATCACCATCATCATCATCATCATCATCATCACTACCATCACCATACATTTCGAACATCAGCAACATCACCATCGATATCCCCCTCATCATCAATTTCATCACCACCACTATCATATATCATCACAATCATCATCATCACCACCATCTTCCTTATCATCCTTTTCCTACCCTCATCATCATTATCGTCGTAATAATTGCCTTAATCAATCTCATTGTCACGATAAACATAATCATCTTAGAGATGTACTATCTTTTGTTATTTTAAGATGATGAAATGGAAAAAAAATGAATAAATTAAATCAAATCCTTTATTCATCACAGGGTAGAGACATCTATCGCCTGGATGCCAACCCTGAATCCTACATCAACCCGCGCCGGTTCTGTCTAGATTGGTATCTTGACGAACTCCCCAAGGCATCATCTGCGGCGTGGGCCCAGCCCTGTCCATGTACGCGATGGCAGGCCCGAATCGACCGCAGGTTCACCCGGTGTAATTTCCCGTACTACGGTGGCGTTTCTGGGCTTCCCTATTATTACTACGGTAAGTATAAATTTGGCGCTTTATATTTGAAAGATTATTCCGGGAAAATGAAGAAGTTGTCTGGTCACATCTAGATATCTATGAAGAATCAAGAAGGAATAAATGAAGATGCGACAAAAGAATGATTGGGAAATATAGAAAACAGTGATGATGAAAAAGTTCGTGAAACAAGTGATGTGAAAAGCGGGCGAAGATATTCAGGATGTTTGGATTGCAAATAAGAAAACATGGAAGGAGAAAAGGAAATTAAAAAGAAACTGGAAGAAAAAGGGACACCATAAGGTATGTGCTTGAAGTTAAATAAACTTATTGCATATTGATGATCGTATAAATGATTTGACAAAACCATTTTGGTGTATTTTAGTCAGCATTTCATATCTATTTCAAAATATTTGAAATTTTGATTGTGACATCATTCGCATGGGTCATTCCAAACTAATATAAGCCTTTAATGATTATTATGTGTTCATTTACAATAAATAAACATCATAAAAAAGCGATTAGCGATTGTCATCAAATTATGAATTATCACTTGTTATTGCATTTCCGAACAGATCTCAGAGGATCATCGTGCTACCAGCCCCGCTGGCCATCGGGCGGGGGAGGCTACCGTTGCACGTACGATCGCTCGTTCCTCATCAGGGGCTATAGAAGTCTGTGGAGATCGAGCCATTATCAAGCAGTCATGCCGAGAAATGCTTGGTTCTCACCCTTCTTCACTAGCTATTCTTCGTTTTTCAGCTATTATGATGATTGGATTGGTATGTATTTTAGCTTTTTTTTAAGCACTAAACATTGATTTTGAAGCCCAATGATTTCATCGTTCAGATAATTTACATCATAACAATTCAAGTAGTATCTACGATCTGGCAGTTGAGAATTTTTAAAATGAAAACAAAGTTATACGATCCCTTCAACACGATATATATGCTATTTCCGCAAAATAAAGTGAGCTAAATGGATAGGTCCAAAGCATGAAAGCAAAACTTTGATTTTATTGNGAATATTTTCCTTGAAATGCCAAGTGCGCTAATAAAGTGGCTGCCGGGCTAAAGCCAGGGTAATAATGCTGCAATTGTAGAGCGCTTAGAGAATTCTAATGAAGAGTTGATAAGCGCTATATAAAAGCCGTGTATTATTATTATTATTATTATTAGAAAATACAGTGATCAACTTGTGAAAAATTGGGCAAAATCGAATGATCCATTCAAAAGTTATTAATTTTTTTATGTACACCCCTCATTGGCCCAAAATGGCTGTCAACAAATTTCAACCAACATGAACAAAATATGAAATAAGAGTAAAAACTAAAGTAATGTATAAAATTATCTACAGTAGATGTGGAGTTGTTAAAAATGAATATCATTATATGCCAATGATTCTTTCTCCCTGTACGCCAGGTTGTGGATTCTTCCTTCCTCCCTTCCCTCTATTTATACCTCCCTCCTCTTTTGTTCCTTGCTCCCTTTTCCAATTCTCTCTCCGTCGTTGACAGGAAAATCCATCATATTGTAGGAGTTTTAAAACATTTTTTTTTAAAATTTCCATCGTTCTCCAGGATCATGGAGATGAGTTGGAATTCTTTTTTTTTTAATTTTTCTATCTCTCCGAACTCTCCTTCTACCCATTCTCCCATCCAGCAATCTCACCCCTACATATCCTCTCCAACACAACTCCTCTTTCTGCACCCTTCATTATCTATCACTTCCTATAGTCGCTTTCTTAGTAGCAGAAGGAAAAAATATGATTCCAATCTTAATACATTTTACAGATCGAGATGTGCTACCCCGCTACTACTGCTGCAGCCTGTCTGGTGGAGACTTGTGTAATCTCTCTCTCCGAACTCTTTCTCCAACTACTTCCACCCAACATTCCCACTCCTATCTCTCTCCACCACGACCCCTCTTTATACACCCTCCATTGCCTATCACTTCCTATGCTTGTGTTAAGAACAGCAAAAGATGATCATGAGATTCCAATCTTGATACATTTTACAGATCGAGACGCCCTACCTGGCTACCACTGCTGCAGCCTATCAGGTGGCGACTTCCGTAATCTCTCTCAGAACTCTTTCCCACTTTTTCCATTCAACATTCCCACTTCTACCCCTCTCCAACTTTGTCTGCGCCCTCCAGTCCCCATCACTCTGTATACTTGTGTTATTCTTAGTAAAAGGAATGATAATCGTGACAGAACAATTTTCCTGGTATCGCGTCGCAATTTGCTATGCATTTTAGGATGATTGCTATATAAAAGATGATTCGTGTAGCAGAACTGTACAGAACAGTGTGTAAAATGTCTCCTTAAAACTGCTAATCAAATTTGAAAGGTAAAATTATTCACTGTGTGATTCTTAATACATTTTACAGATCGAGATGTCCTACCACGCTACCACTGCTGCAGCCTAGCCGGTGGAAACTTCTGTAATCTCTATGAAAGCCTTCGTCCACCGTCTAACTGCTGGGGCTACAGAAGGCCATGGTTTGGTGAGTAAAATTTTGAGAAATAACAGGAATGAGACCCTTTTCATTGATTGTCGATTGTTGGGGTTTTGTTTGTAGGTATAGGCCCGATGGTGGTGGTGGGGAGGGGGGGAGGGTCACTCCCTATGAAGTATGTACAGATATAGCAAATCAGTATCCAATTTTTTAACCCCTTATACAGTTTGCAGCAGCTTTTCTAAATCCCAAACCTTTAGGTAGGGTACCTTCCCATACCCTCCCTTATGGCCGGGTGCGAGTATTCTATTGAAAAAAAAATCATTAACCCTCCTTCTGCCACGGTACATTGCTTCACTTCAAAATCTTTGTTTATGTCAAGGAAATAGTGGGAAATTTTATAGAGGTAGTAAATTTCAGAGGGCGTAGTACAGGAATGGCATTTTGGGGACCTTTTTCCTTGATATTTGTACAACATCTAGTAGAGAAATGTTTTAGGAGGGGAAAGACTGTGTTTTGTCATGAAATTCTTTGCGTTTATTGCAGGGCTATAAGGCAAAAGGGGGGCTTTATTTACCTTGTGGGAGACCTGCTCATGCGACTAAGAAAACACCCATTTACCTGAGTCAATGCTAATATGTTAGACATTTAATGTTGTGTTGATGAATTATGCATAGTGTTGTTTTAATATTTGGATGGTTTGGATAAATAGCATAAATGCATGTTAGCATACCTCCAAAATGTGCAAACATGTGTGTAAAAATTCAATACATAGCCCTTCAACAGTACCTATTTATATACCTGTACCAAAATATTTCAAGAGCACAAGTACAGTTGTATCCCTGCATGTTGCTCCATGAGCACAGGGGTTCCGTAATGAGACATTTAATCATGGACACACATTCCTCAATGAGAATACCCCATGGAAAGTCATAGGAAATACAATATAATCTATTTCCGTAAAATCAAATCGACGGCAATTTAATGCTCCTTTGTAAAACTATTACAATCGGAACTAGATGTGACTGTTGTGTCTGCAGAGTTCAATACATGGCGTGTCCCATGACCCACTATATTTTATATAAAAGTTTGTAACATCTTACGAACACATTGTGCCCAATTTCCACTACCGAATAACAGATTAAAAGTTCAATGTTCATACTTCTCAAAAAGAAAATTGTCTCAAATTTCAGGCTGGTTCTGGGGTGACCCTCACATCAACACACTCGACGGTCGGAAATACACTTTCAACGGTCTCGGTGAATACGTCACGCTTGCTTACAGCAATGGCGACCCATTCGTGCTGCAGTCTAGGACAGGGAAGGCTCTCAACGGCAGCGAGTCCGTAGAGTATGGGACGGTTTTCACAGGGTTTGCTGCTACACAGGGCATTACGAAGGTGAGGACGAATTTGAATTCAAACAATATAATGGCTTGATGTCCTAAACACATTAATTCTAGTGCATCATAATTTTCTTTGAGGGGCATGTGATCTTCAAGCGTTGCCTTTTGAAATGTCCCTTATCCTGTTTCATTTTCAATTTTCTTACATTATTGTGCTTTATATTTCATTTGGTTGTATTTTCCATTGCTTGTATTGCTGCTTGTAATTTACAATATATGTATAATCGTTATGTTTGTTAAGAAAAAAAAGCAGAATGAATAACTTTTTAATTGAATTCAATTGACTTGAACTGAAGGCCTTGATTTCAACCTCCAGTCTAATTTTTAAATATGTTTGCAATATATTCATATTAGTTTGCCTTATTCAGTGCAAGAAGGACATAATATGATTGTTTATGTTGTTGGATATGATGATGAGGGCGCAAAGTAAATGCATGACTTTAATGCTCCACATGTAGTGTAAAATATTTACAAAGTGTGTGTGGGCAGACAAAACCTTGTTAGTAGAGGAAAGGAAAGCTCTTTTGATTTCTGGAGATATTGTGGGCATTTAATGGGAGTTACTTACTTTGTCCAATTTCATTTTACAGTCTGTTCCTTGTGTATATCATTGATTATTTGTTGTTTTTCCCCAGGTTGAATTTCAACTTAATGATAACAGGACAGAGATGACTATACTTGTTAACCAGACTGCTATTAATATGACAGAATTTCTCAGCGGTAAGCCTAAAATTATGAAGACAATTAACTTATTTTATCCGATTTATAAAATGATGAATCAATCTAGTGAAGTGGAAATAAATGTCCTTGGCAGCCAAGGCTTGATTGACAGATGAATTTCTATAAATCAAATATTTTGTAAAATATCACCTTAAATTTAGCCTTTCGCTGTCATGATATTTCAATAATCAACAGATCAATACAGATACAATATCATTCTAAATATTTCATCAATCTAATGCCTGTGAACAGTTGTGAGTGGTCTAGACAAAATGTGAATGTTAATTGTGTAATATACCTGCATTTGTATTCTAGCCAGAAATTATGCAAATCATTCAAATTCTTAGAGAATTAAAAAAAAGAGCTGCATTACCTTAATATTATGAGGCTATTTGTAAAACAAATATGTAAATCAATGTTTTTATCTTTCACATACAGTTAGAATAATATTGATGGAAACATTTTTACCATCATCAGATCAATTTTGTTACAGATGGATTTGATTCCATGGATCCGACCTTCATCTTATCAGCCGACAATGACACAGCAACTGAAGGTCAAACCAAGGTCACAGCTCTCTTCCAATCAGAAGACTTCCCTGGTACGTCCTTCACGGTGACCTTCAAGAATACCCTGCTAGAGCTTGGTGTCATGGTGCCGGCAGAGTATGCACAGAGTGAGACCGGATGGGGTCGAGGTCTTCTAGGTAATATTGATGATGAGGAAGATATTGTTTTGGTGGTGATGGTGGTGATGATGATGGTGATGGTGGTGATGGTGGTGATGGTGGTGATGATGGTGGTGATGATGGTGATGATGATGATGGTGATGATGATGGTAATGATGATGGTGATGATGATGGTGATGATACTGTTGCTGATGATATTATATGATGATGGTAGTTATGTTGCTGGTGGTAGTAATGATGATGATGATGATAAAGTTAAGATGATTCTGTGGGTGATGATGTTGATGATGGTGGTGATGATGCCAGTTGTAATCATACATGCCTACCTACTACCAGGTCGGCTAAACTGCCGAGACCTAGTATGGATCCTCCAGTTACACCTGTCCATCATGATATTTTTTAAGTTCGTCTGTGCCAACTGCTCCAGCATCTGCTTTTAAAGTGTCAACATAGGTCTTGTAAATACCATTCTAGGTCTTTACAATGCTAGGTGCAAGGCACCTTGTGCAAAGGGGGCGCAACTCCTCCAGTGCAGGTGGTTAACCGGTGGGTGATTGATACCTCATGCACTCTTTGCTGCAAAGGAAAGCATTGCTTCCCTAGACACCTGCCTACCACCTAGGCACCCTATTTACCCATAAGTGGGACCATTTATTACAGGTGGTTCCCTGGGAACTCTCTGGGCACTAGAGCGTGAAAAGAGCGTAATCATGGCAATGCATGATGTTCATTATATTTATCATCCATTTCCTGCTTAATATATCTCATGTGAAATAGTCATTATAAACTGTCAATATTAAAAACAATTCACATCTTCTTCATCTCTCAACAGGCAACGTCAATGGAAACTCGTCCGATGATTTTCTTCTTAGGAATGGGACATTGCTTATGGACAAACCTGGACAAAACCTGACAGATAGAGCCCTATTTGATTTTGGCCAGTCATGTAAGTTTTCCAAATAAATTGAATCTATTACGATTAAGAAAAGTATTCCATTGATTCCAGTTCCTAGGCATTAATAGCCAACCGAGTCTCTCCCTGCAAGTTCCAAACTACCCTAGACTCAGGAACGACTGGTGACCCTTTCCTGCACTCAATGATGATGGCTGCTGCTAAAAAGCACTAATGGATGGCTCACAGGTTGTTCGTACAGTCATGCATAAC
This sequence comes from Temnopleurus reevesii, assembly GCA_036244855.1. Lineage (NCBI taxonomy): Eukaryota > Metazoa > Echinodermata > Echinoidea > Temnopleuroida > Temnopleuridae > Temnopleurus > Temnopleurus reevesii. Next base: position 13,364 of record BQKZ01010021.1, on the reverse strand, counting down.
TCTAGAAACAGCTAGAATACAATCTCATATAAATGTTGAATGAGGTGGCCCTTGCCTGTGCTAGACATTTGGAAGTGGTTATGTGATGACATGATATGATGATGAGAACCAGGGATAGATTAAAGAATAAACTTGTCTGTATAGGGGCGAATGACAGGAAGTGGTGGGGTGGTGGTTGAGCAAAATGGCTCACCGCTTTGATGCTGTATTTGTACCTAATGAAAAAGCACCCACAAAACAATTACAGCACTATTCTAAGATTGCCAAAATTTGATCAAGACCTTTAGTCAATGATTTTTAAAGCATTGAAATCACTTCAATTAGAGTGGATGATTTCTTTCTCTTACTTTGTGCAATGGTTCTTGATTACAAGAACATATTGAAGTTTGGAAAGAAAATGTTTGCATAAAACTGCATAAAAGTCCATATCAGTAACTTTATATATGAATTTTATCTTAAGTAGATGTGAAAGTATTACTTAGAATTGATTATACAGCGCCAATGGTACTGTACACTATTTTCACTCTATAATCATGTAACCTCTATTTTACCCTTTCTGTGTTGCATTAATTCTAAAGGGAGCAATTACATAGCCCAAGCCACTAGCTTATGCACTGCAAACAATAGAAAGCTCAAGAGTTTACACATGAAAGAGCAATTTCCAAAGAGGTGTGTAGTTGTTTCAAAATGCAAACAAAACCAAACAAATTTTAGATTTTTGTAGAACAATGCACAATATATAAAACATCTTTATTTCAATCATTCAAAGAAGTCACATGAATAAGAAACCCAGGTCCTCCGTTATAGTGACACATATTCAACTCAATTAACGTGAGGCAGGGTATTAAGTAGTATATTGCAAAATTAATTATTTTTATTATTCATAACCTATGAATAGTTCACTCATAATCCACACACCATTGATGAAATATTAATTTATGCATTAATCACCTGATCCTTTCTAGGGGTTGTTATCGAGAGCGAATCATTATTCGACTATGGAAACAGAAATTGGATCTACTACAATCCGTCTGGATACACCCCAATCTTCTTGGACGAGCTCCTCGCGCTCGTCCCGGAGAGGACTCTAGCCGCTCGAGAGACTTGCGGGGACAACGATGCATGCCTGTTTGATTACCTTGCTGTAAATGAGGAGACAGGATTAGACACAATGGCGACAGGGAATGAACTTGACAATGATCTAATCAACCTTGGTGAGAACAAATGGCAAAGGCCTTATTTTGAATTCTGTTTTTATTCAGTACTCTTTATTGAAGTTCTTTTAATTTTTTTTCAGTTGAGGCCACCTTGATTATCTCTTGCATATCAAAGTATAATAATCATTTCAAGGTATACCTTTGAATGCAACATTATTATTTTTCAATATATGTGAATATATCTGGAAAAAATCTAACTGTCTTATTTACATGAAAATGAAATACCAAAAGACAAAGATATGCTAAATATAAAAAAAACCCTTTTTTAATGAATACCTCATCATTTAAAAGTACTTAGAACTTATTTTAGAGTGATGTAGCTTAATTGTAAATGGTAAAATTTAGCAGTTAACAAGATAAGTTATAGAGAAACAAGATAAAGCAAGAAAAAAATGATCTAGATTATATAAGAAAACAACGATATATTGTTTGGAACACAATTTTAATCAAGCTTTCAACGCTCATTTATTTTCATATCATTTTGTTTTACTCCAAAGATAATTTTCCGCCCAACGTAACCAACGTGATTGAAACGAGCAACACCAATGCTTTGCAAGAAGGGGACATTCTCTTTATGGAAGTGGGCGTGACCGTAACCTTGGAGATCATGGCACACGACCCAAATGAAGGTGACAGCATGTATTTTGATTTCAACGATACCATACCTGATGGCGCCAATATAAGCTCAGGTGAGGAAAATTGATCTTAATAGATAGAACCTATTCAATATTGTCACCAACGGCCCACAAAGGGGTACACACGTTACTGTTGAAGTTACACGGAGGCTATGAAAAAAATCATTGGCTGTGCCGGTTGGGACTCGAACCCATGACCTCTGAATGATTAGACCAGTTTCTTAACACTAGACCGCTGGAGCACCCTAGCGATAAGGTTCTGTGAATAAGACAATATTGAATAAATTCTATCTATCATTACGTAACCCAGCGGAATTAATCACAAACCTATCAAACATTGCTGTTGTTGGTAAAAACCATTTTATGTTAACCATACTGCATGTGTTTTGGTACATCCTAGCTTTGAGAACAGGGGGCTTTAACTTATAATGTCTATATGTTCTCTTCCGATCGATCTCATTCTCTATTTTTCCCTTTTCCAGAATTGGTATCAGTTCTTGTGCTGAATGATTGAGAATGTTATGCCTATCAAACTTTTTAATGTACTCCAGTCTTTCTTAAAGTCATGCGACTTGGTGAAACACTGCCCAGGACTCTCTCTCTGACCCTTTTTCCGCTCTCTCGCTTTCACCGTCTCTCTCCTTTTCTCTATCTCACTCACTTTTCACTTGTTTATTTCCTACAGATGGAATCTTTTCTTGGACCCCTCCTAACCAACCTTAATATCTCCTCCATTAACATAATATAACCATTGATTAGTGTTGAGCAGTGACCCCTCCTTTAAGTCAAGATCTGGACTATTTCATGATAAACGCTCTTGTCTATGTTTTCCCCCTCTCTCAATTGCTTCTTACTGAGGGATCTTGCATGCATTTGCGCAAAACCATTTTAAATTGCTATAGTAACAATTAATTAGACAATTTTTTAGATACATGTATATCTAGAGTAGATGAGAACATGTTGATTAAAACATCTATTTTGTGTGTTGGGTTACAAGTATGTGTGAATGTGTAGGTATTACAATTTTTATCATACTCCAGTCTTTCTTAAAGTCATGCGCATGTGTAAGAACGACTTGGTGAAACACCGCCCAGGACTCTCTCTCCGACCCTTTTTCTGCTCTCTCGTTTTCACTGTCTTTCTTCTTCTCTTTATCTCACTTGCTTTTCTCTTGTTTTCTTTCTTCAGATGGCATCTTCTCATGGACCCCTCCAAACTTCATTAAATCCTCCATTGACATTACAATCATGGACCACCTTGGATCAAAGTCAAAATCTATGCTTTTTTATGATAAACACACCCTTAACTCCGTTATACTTTTATTAACTGTCCCAATTTTACCTTACCTGTTTCCATCTACAGATGGCATTTTTTCTTGGACTCCATCAAACCTTAACATCTCCTCTATTGACATAATAATCATGGACCAGCGAGGTGCAGAGACATCTCTTTCTTTCAAAGTCAAGATATGTCGCTGTGAGAATGATGGCGTATGTGACTACCAAAGCGAGGCGGAGGGGCAGGATCTCAACGCAAATGGATTCGCTGTAAGTTGATTATTGCAATTTAACTAGTAGTAGTTGAACACGTAAACACGTACAGTATGATAATAATAGTGATACATGTAATTTATATAGCATCCGTATCCACTCTGCAGAGTGCTCAAGGCGCTTTGCATCACTATAACCATGGCTTTAGCTTGGCATACTCCAGTGCACATGGAATTTCAAGGAATAAAGATTCCTGCCAGATACCCACTTACCTCACCTGGGTTGAGTGCAGCACAATATTGATGAATTTCTTGCTGAAGGAAATTAACACCATGGGTGGGATTTGAACGAAACAATTGCATAGGTCAGCCATTTTCTTACTAAAACGTTAAAGCGTGATATATTTCAACGTAGGAGTTACGTGTGTGAACATTTGTTGACAATTGCACATTTCTAGAACTTTTGTAAATTGTATGACCCATAGATTAAAGCTGCTCTGTTCAATATATTATTCTAAGAAATTCTTGTCATCCTGAACAAAGGGTGTCTCAAAATGCAAAATGTACCCATAACATATTTGATGTATGCAAACATATTTGCCAAATTCCTCGTACATTGGGCATACGTCAGCTGAAATGTTCAAGTTCCGCACTTTTCAATTGTTCCACCCTCTTTTCTCCAACCATACATTATTTTAGGTTGTCACATGTAACTGTACAGGAGGTTGGTCAGGTGACCACTGTGACGTAGATTACGACTCTTGTGACGGTACAAATTCCCCGTGTTACGAGGGAGTTATCTGCTATGACGAACCTCCTTCGTCTTCCGTTGAATACACGTGTGGCCCATGCCCGTCTGAGCTTTCTGGGGATGGGGCTACTTGCTTTGGTGAGTTAAATTTCAGTATCTTACGACATGTACTCCAGTATCAGTAAAAGGTGGTAGAAATGATAGCTTCAGTAGGTGTAATATTATCAGAAGTGTTAGTAAAAGTAGTTATATTGGTTGTAATAGTAGCATGTTATCATTATTATATCTTTTTTGTTATATGAAGTTGTAGTAGCAGCTGCAGTAGTAATACTAGTAGTATTAGTAGAAGATGAAATACTACTAGTAGAAGTAGCACTACTAATACTACTTCATCAACTACTAGAAGTAGTAGTAGAGTAGTAGTAGCAGCAGTAGTAGTAGTAGTAGTAGTAGTAGAAGTAGTAGTAGTAGTAGTAGTANCGTTATACTTTTATTAACTGTCCCAATTTTACCTTACCTGTTTCCATCTACAGATGGCATTTTTTCTTGGACTCCACCAAACCTTAACATCTCCTCTATTGACATAATAATCATGGACCAGCGAGGTGCAGAGACATCTCTTTCTTTCAAAGTCAAGATATGTCGCTGTGAGAATGATGGCGCTTGTGACTACCAAAGCCAGGCGGAGGGGCAGGATCTCAGTGCAAATGGATTTGCTGTAAGCTGGTTCATACAATTTTACTAAAAGTTTTAACACGTATGATAATGATAATAATAATGATAGATGCAATTTATATAGTGTACATATTCACTCTGGTGAGTGATCAAGGCTCTTTGCATTATTATTACCCTGGCTTTAGCCAGCGCACATGGAGATATTCCTGCCAGGTACCCATTCACCTCACCTGAGTTGAGTGCAGCACAATGTGGATAGATTTCTTGCTGAAGGAAATTAATGCCATTGATGGGATTTGAACCAAACAATTGCATAAGTCAGCCATATGCTGACTAAAACGTCAAAGAGTGATGTATTTCAGCATGTGAGTTACGTATGTAAACATTTGTTGACAATTGGACATTTCTATAACTTTTGTAGGACGTATGACCCATATGTTAAAGCTGCTCTGTTCATTATTTTATTCTAAGAAATTCTTGTCTTTCTGAACAAAGGGTGTTTCGAAATGCAAAATGTACCCATAACATATTCGACGTATGCAAACACATTTGCCAAATTCCTCATACATCGTGCATACGTCAGCTGAAATGTTGAAGTTCCGCACTTTCCAATCGTTTCTCCCCTTTTTATTCAACCATATAACATCTTTTCAGGTGGTCACATGCAACTGCACGGGAGGTTTGTCAGGTGACCACTGTGATGTAGATTACGACTCATGTGACAGGACAAACTCCCCATGTTACGAGGGAGTTATTTGTTATGATGAACCTCCTTCATCTTCTGTCGAGTACACGTGTGGCCCATGCCCGCCTGAGCTTTCTGGGGATGGGGCTACTTGCTTTGGTAAGTTTAAATTTAATGTGTTGGTACTTGAGTAGTAGACCATAGTAGTAGCAGTACTAGTATTAATCGCTGTAATAATAGTAGTAAAAGTATCAACAGTAAAAGTAATGGTAATAGCAGTAAAACTAGCAGTAGTAGTACCACCAGATCTCCAAGTTATAAGGGAAGCATTTGCTAAGACCTACTGCCATCATTTTCCATCAAGGAGACGGTGTTACTTTTTTTGGAAAGTATCATTTTAGAATTGGTAGTAGTTTTAGAAGTAGTTTATAGAACCAACAAAAATACAATCATTCAGTTGTTGTAATAGTATCAATTTTAGTCATACTTAGTGCTATTACCACTACTGTTTCTTCTTCTACAGCTACTGTTTGTTACTACTCGTACAAATAATAGTAGTAGTAGAAGTAGTAATATAGTATTAGTACTAGTAGTACTCATAATAGTCAGAGAAGGGAAATTCAGAAGAAAAAATATTTTTTTAACAATCTTACAATTTCTTTTTCTAGATTTCAATGAGTGTGCAGATAACACCACCAACGACTGCGAGCAGACATGCGAGAACACTCTGGGATCATACACATGTTCATGTAATCCTGGATACACTCTGGCTCTGGATCTAAGGACGTGTAATGGTAGGTGTTTGTTGGAGGGTTGATGCCTCAGTGTGTGTGGATGTGTGTTGGTGTGTGGTGCATGTGTGCCTGTTGGGGTGAGGACAAACTTGGGTCATACACGTGTTCATGTAATCCTGGATATGCGTATGTTAGAGGTCTAATCAGTGTGAGTGTGTGTGGGTGTGGGTGAAGGTGAATGTGAGTGTTTGGGTGAGAACACACTTGGGTCATACACGTGTTCATGTAATCCTGGATATACATTGGCCCTGGATCTAAGGACTTGCAAAGGTAGGTTTATGTTAGATGGATAAGTGTATGTATGGGTTTGTGTAGGTGTGTGTGTGTGTGTATGCCTGTTGGGGTGAGAACACACTTGGGTCATATAGGTGTTCATGTAATCCTGGGTATAGCCTGGCCCCTGATCTATTAAGGACGTGCAATGGTAGGTGTTTTGAAAGGGTTGATATGTGTGTTAGGTATGTGTGTGTGTGTTTGTGTGGGTGGGTGTGGGTGTTTAGTTGAGAGCACACTTTGGTCATACACATGTTCATGTAATCCTGGATATACACAACTCGTCAATGAAATAACATGCAATGGTAGGTGTATGCTAGAGGGATAATGTTTGTGTGTGTATATACATATATTTGTGTGTATGGTGGGTGTGTGAATGTGTATGTGTGTGTGTGTGGATGTGTATGTGAGGGATCTGGCAGGCATTTGCACAAAATCATTTGCAAATTGCTATAGTAGCAATGAATTAGACAAATTTTTAGATACATGTATATCTAGAGTATATAAGAACATGTTGATTGAAACATCTATTTTGTATGTTGGATTACAAGTATGAGTGAGTGTGAGTGTGTGTGTTGAGGGCATGGATGTGTATGTGAGGGATCTTGCATGAATTTGCGCAAAGCCATTTTTAAATTGCTATAGTAACAATTAATTTTTTTAGATACATGCATATCTAGAGTAGATGAGAACATGTTGATTAAACATCTATTTTTTTTAGGTGAGTTACAAATATGAGTGAGTGTGTGTGTTGGGGGCATGAATGTGTATGTGAGGGATCTTGCATGCATTTGCGCAAAACCATTTGTAAATTGCTATAGTAGCAATGAATTAAACAAAGTTTTTAGATCCATGTATATCATTCTAGAGTAGATAAGAACATGTTGATTAAAACATCTATTTTTTGTGTTGGGTTACAAGTATGGGTGAGTGTGAGTGTGTGTGTTGGGGGCATGGATGTGTATGTGATTAATCTCGCATGTCTTTGCACAAAATGTATTTCATTTGTAAATTGCTATAGTAGCAATGAATTTTTTCAGAGACATGTATATCTAGAGTAGATGAGAACATGTTGATTAAATTTTGTTTTGTTTTTTTTGTGTCAAATGGAAGGATTTGTGTGGATTTGTGTGAGTATATGTCGGAAATTCAGTGTTACTGTGCATCTCTGGGACTTATTGCATGTGTACATTTATGTGCTTATAATTCAGTTAGGCATGGATATGCATTCATTTAAACCGTGGTAGTTTTTTGTTTACATTCCAAATGAAGTCAAATAATCACACACAGGGGTGTTGCTACAAAGATGCAATCAATTGCAAGTTGTAGATGATCGGTAAGCATCAATTAAAACCATTGTTTGATACACATCTTGTCATAAGCACTGACAGTGTGCAAATGATAATGCACATTCCAATTTGTAACTGATTTGCAGATGATGGATCAATTGCAACTATGTAGGAATAATTAGAATAATAATAAATGCAATTTATATAGCACATGTATCCACTCTGCTGAGTGCTCAAGGCGCTTTGCATTATTATCACCTTGGCTTTAGCCCAGCAGCCAACAGCGCACTTGGCATTTCAAGGAATAAATATTCCTACCAGGTACCCATTCACCTCACGTGGGTTGAGTGCAGCACAATGTGGATGAATTTCTGGCTGAAGGAAATCAACGCCATAGATGGGATTTGAACCTGTGACCCTCTGGATGAAAGGTGAGAGTCATGACCACTATACACCACGGTGTCAAAGTCTAGTGCATGTTTTCAAATTTCATATCATTATTCTAAAATGGCATTAATTTAATTTAATTTTATTTCTGTTTTATACAGTAATAAGTGACTGCACCGAAGCTCTCATGAATTCCACTGGATCTGTCAATTGCACATGCCCAGAGGGCTTTCAACTTGAAAACTGGACATGTTCAGGTAAGTGACCTGCTAATTTTGATATGGAGAATAATGTCCCATACCTATAGACAGACAAAACATTTACATAAACACACAAACACGCACACACATACACACGCCCACACACCCACACCCATTCCCCATGCAGGTATCCCATTGTGTAATTTAATACACTCAAGCATACTGCACACTCAAGCACATGAACACAAAAATAAAAGAATAAAAATACATCAAAATTTAGTTTGAACAATTTAGAGATCGGTGACTAGATGAACAAGTTAATGATTTATCACAAACTGCATTTGTAGGGTACATTGATACGTAATTTTCTAATGGTTTAATTTCTGATCTATTTGTTGGAGAGACACTGCAGTCTAAACGAAAGATAAACCCGAATAGAAATTATATTGATATCAATCAACGGTGGATGAGGAATATTGTATGAGACTTATTATCAGTCTTGGTAAGTCAGGTTTCCCACTTTATCATAAAAACTGATAAAAACCTGGGTGGTATTACACCAAGTTATGGAAGACTTTAAGAACGACTTTACGCACAACTGGTGTCAGTTCTTGTGTGAATGATCAAGAATTTTACGAATATAACATTGGTTAACATACTCCAGTCTTTCTTAAAGTCGTTAAGAACGATTTGGTGAAACACCTGGACATTTTTTCTAGTCAGGGAAAAATCAGGTTTTGATAGAATATCCCTCATATCAGGGAAAATAAGGGTATTTGACAAAATATACATTTAGTAATTGAGGATGCTCCAAGATTGGTTTAAATGAATGCATAATGTTGACAAAGTTATCATGCAATTTAAAAAAATTATTAATGAAAAATCAAGGAATTTTGTTCTCTTCAAATATTGGGCTCCCTGTAATTGTATTTAAGTCATAGTGGTTGTTTAAGTCCACAAGTGATAATTGTCCATAATAATTATTCTCACTATTCTCCCACCATTAGATTTTGATGAATGTGCTGCCGGTGTGGATTTGTGCCCACCTGACATATCAACCTGCCTGAACCTAGCCGGTGACTACATGTGCATCTGCGATGAAAGTCAAGGATACACAAACTCATCGTCAAAAGAATGTATAGGTCAGGAATTATTCTATTTATCCATATTTCACAAATATTCTAGGGGCTAATGCACTTGGGTATCCACCCAAACCCTAACCCTAACTCTAACCCGTAACCTAACCCGTAACCTAACCCTAAACCTAACCCTAACCCTAACCCTAAACCTAACTCTAAACCCTAAAATATCAACCTGCCTGAACCTAGACGGTGATTACATGTGTGTTTGTGATGAAAGTCAAGGTTACACAAATTCATCATCAAAAGAATGTATAGGTGAGAAATTATTCTTTTTATCCATATTTCACAAATATTCTAGGCACTAATGCACTTGTGTATCCACCCAAATCCCAATGCCAATTCTAAACCTAACCCTAAGCCTATCTCTAAACCCTAAAATATCAAGCTGCCTGAAACTAGCCGGTGACTATATGTGCATTTTTGATGAAAGTCAGAGATGCACCAATTCATCATTAAAAAAATGCATAGGTCAGGAATTATTCTTTTTATTCATATTTCGCAAATATTTTCACCCATATGTCGAAAGTTTCTTATGGATGTGTTTTAAAGTAAGACAACCTCTAAACCGTCTTGCAATGTCCTTATAAGATGAAGACCAATGATAATACTACAAATGAATGCAATCCTGACATCTAATTTTGAACATAGTGTGTATGCCTCTCATAAAGTCCTAGATGTTACAAATTGAAGTTAATTTCTTTCGGCAAGAAATTCATCCATAATTTGCTTCACTCAACCTAGGTGGAAATGAGTATCTGGCAGGAATTTATTCCTTGGATGCTTGAGTGCCTACGGTAACTGGCTTGCTCGGCAGCTATAGCCAGGGTAATAATATGGTACCTGGTATCAAGTGCAGTAGAATATATGCATATAGTGATTGCGCTATATAAATGGACGTATTATTTGTATTATTATTGAAGTATAATCTTGAATCATTCAAGAAACTAAATTAATAAATAATATAATGTGTCACACACATCACAGAAAATCCCTTCCTATTGATTTGTGATGTGATGACAGACTTTGGCTAGTTTTAGCTCATTTTGAAGGCAATGAGTACCTTCAGATCATAATGTAATCAAGAAACAGTGCTCAAATCAAGATTATGATCACAAACATCACAGAGAATGGTCCTTCTGATAAATTCCAACGGAGCAATTATTGACGAATAAATAATTCTTATTTTCCTCTCGTTCCGAGCAGATTTTGATGAGTGTTTCTGCAATCAGGACAACTGCAGCGTCACATCCAACCGTGTCTGTCTCAATACACCCGGGTCGTTTGACTGTGTCTGTATAGAGAATACAGTAGAAATTGATGGAACATGTCAGGGTATGCACTCTTTGCATAGAATATACAATTTCAGTATAATTTTAATGTCAACCATTTTTAAAGGCAGTACGAAGTGAGACACATGCAGTGAAAAAATAAAATTTTATAGGTTAAAAAAAAAAAGACACAAACCCGTTGCTTGCCAATCTAATTAGATATGAGAAACAGATGACATAATTGGAAGTGCTCTATATGTGTAACCCTATTGAACAATTGCACAATTGTAAACATATATATATATATATATATATATAAATTTTTTTTTACTATGTACAGTATTGATAAAACTTTGAAGGGGTTCCAACTGCTGAACCTGCTTTTTCGTATTGAAGCTACTTGTAACCCGCTTTTCAACCTTGCATTTATTTTTATTTCCTTTTTTTACGAACAGATCACATTAAATATAATTGCTGTCACACAATTTTGGAATCGATATAAAAAATAAAAAATCTTTTTTGATAGCACAACTAAAGCATTTCATCAGAAAGTTTGATGATGGATCTTGTTATCCTGAAATATACAATGTATGATCCAACCATCTATAGGTATTAATAACCTAGTCTAGAAGAAATGTTTGCAATTTTGTACATCCATTTTTTGCCGTTCAATTTTCCTTCATTCCAGGCTCACTCACTCTATCTCTGATCATAAAATTTGTATACATCCATGGGTTCAGTGTGGAGATGTATCCTGCAATCATTGAGTCATTTGAAAACCAACAGCAGCTTGCTCAGGATGTAAGTAACAGATAGATTGATTGATTGAACACTTAGATTGAATGATTCAGCATAAAATTGTTACTCAATTGGCCGTTTTTCTTGAGTCATTTGAGAACCAACTGCAACTTGCTCAAGATGTAAGTATTGACAGAGGTTCATTATTGATGTGAAATTAAGTTGGAACACAATTTCAATCTTAATGATGATAATAATAATATATAGCATTTAAACATGCTATCTCTCTAGTCACCTATTCAGAGGCGCAATACAAATTATCTAATATTATTACCCGGCCATAGCATAGCTGCTAAAAAGGCGTTTTTGCATTTAAAGGAATGAATTCCTGCTGGTATCCATTCAGTTTACCTGAGTTGAGTGCAGCATATTGTGGATAAATTTCTTGCTGAAAGACAGTGGTGCCATGGGTGAGATTCGAACCTATGACCCTTGGGTTGAAAGTGAGAGTCAGAACCACTACACCACGACACCTCAACATCTTCCATTGTTAGTTGTAGTTGTAAAGCTTTACGACTACAATTTAAAATGTTCTGCTTAATGATTGATAGTCATGAGAGTATTCACCACAAGATCTGATACCAGTCATTCTAAACATCTGTTTAACTTGGTGAAACACCACCCCGTATTGTTTTTGATGATTGTGAAAAAAGAAAAATCAATGTTTTGTAAAATCTATTGAAGAAAAAGAAGAAGAATTAGAAGAAAAAGAAGAAGAAGGAGGAGGAGAAGAAAAAGTAGTATATAGTAGTAAAAGTAGAAGTAAAAGTAGAAATAGAAGGAGAAGGAGAAGTAGAATTAGAAGAAGTAGAAGTAGAATAAGTAGAAGTAGAAGTAGAAGTAAACGAAGAAGTAAAAGAAGAATAGTCACATAAAATATCTGATTATTTATTTAATTGACATTGAACTTGTTGCTTTGTTGGGATTTTGTTATCTCTAAGGAATGCTACCCTCAGGCAATAATCATGTGGTGAATAAACAAAAAAGGTTTTAATACATCTTTCTTTGAAGGTCTTCCGGTTCCTCAACACATCATCAGAACTCAATGGCAACACCTTACAGGCTGTTTCCGTGAACAGGTATGATTTAACCGAAAGTAATGCTGCAGTTGCCTTCCGGGTAGATGTCGTAGCTGGTTCTAGCATAACTGATGCCACTTTAGAGCAGATTTTCAATGACCTTCTTCCGGCGAATCGACTTATTGAACCAGACCACCAAGTTATGCAAGAAGGTAAGAAGATCTAAAATTTTGGATGTTAGATCTTGGCCTTTGTTGACACCCACATCCTCCACACTTCACTCCTTTCCATGATACTCTGCTATGTATTGTATTATTACCTATCTTATTGATAATGTGCTTTTGATTTGTCTTTTTTGAGAGAGGTGAAATAAATTGAATTGAATATAATTGTATGAAACAACATCAAGTTAGCAAAAAGTATTATTGATATACATTTTGGTAACCAGCTTTCATTCACTGAAAGTCAGACTCACACGCCGTGGTCTTTTCTCACTCTACAAATTTGTTTCATCTGCATGTTTTTTTTTCTATGTATCTATTCAAATTACGTAAGGGTTTGTTGATATGTCACTGTTATTTTATGAAATAAATGCTTATATATCATATAGGCACTTAGAATGTACATGTATCAAATATTATGAGAAAGAAGAAATATTGATATTTGTTTGATATATCTATGTAGCTTTCATTGAAGGGCTTTCTTTCTTTTGTGTTTTATAGATATTAATGAATGCGAGCTA
>BQKZ01010017.1:0-13130 GCA_036244855.1 Temnopleurus reevesii | reverse complement strand
TGGCTCTCGCAGAATCCCAAGTTTTGTATCAATTTTGGATCCCTGGGGCTTTGCCACTGTCCAGCGGGAATCGAATGTATCTTACGCCGAAAGTCTGCGGGCAATACCCCGCCTATCCACTGGCTTCTACGAGTGCTGAGTGAGCTGTGAGATAGATGTAATATGAGTACGAGCGAATGAATGGGCTCTATGGGATTTCGGACATGATTAATTGTGATTAAATCGGGCTGTTTTATCATGGTTTTATGAACGGGGATTCGAGTCCGTTTCCATGGTTACACAGCCCCCCTCTCCAAGGAATGTGTCCTCATATTCTTGTCATACCTCCATTCTGAGGAGACTCGAATACGAATTTGCATAAAGCATTTGTTACATTATCCATAGCTCTGTTAACATATTGCGAGTTAAGTCTTTCAGTTTCTCAATCACTTCTTCAAATGTACACAATCGGTCAATCACTGCTTATTTACACAATCGCTCAATCGGTTTCACAACAATTCTTACTTGCTCATATCAACGACTTAACCCTTCGTATGTACCAGAGCTAATGGCTTATATATATCTTAAAATTGTTTAAACAATAGTCGACACATCCTTGGGTACATTTTTGTATGTTCCCTCAAAATCGTGACGTTTTACAATAATGTTTTCTCATATAAAAAAATAAATACATGTGCAATTATAAGGGTATATCGAGTGTTGGTCTGGTTTTTCCTTTCTTTGGAACAGTTCTCAGTTTATTTTCTCAAATTCATTGTTCTTATTGTCTCTTCTGCAAGTCTTTATGCTTGATTGCCTTTGGGCTTCCTCCTTTCCTTTCTTTTCAATGTCTGTTTTAATCGAAAGTTTTAATAAAAATAATCGGGAGGTCGTCTTGTTCTACGTGGATAACGGGAAGTGTTATCAGAGTCTCTTGTGTCTTCTGGTATGTCCTGGGAACTGCTGGGCTCTGTAGGCTGCTGAGTTTCAAGGTTGTCATTCTCAGGGCCTGGGGCGTTTACGGTAGCTTCCTCAGTAGCGAGGTCGTCTGTTGTTTGCGTCTTCCAGGCGTCTGGGACTGGACCACTGTAAGGCTTCAGGCGGTCAAAGTGTACCACCCTCATCTTACTTTTTGGAGATTTCTGGATGCGGTACGTTACATTAGACAGCCTAGTTATGACCTGGTATGGACCTTCCCATTTTGGCGCTAGTTTAGGACTGACTCCCTTCTTCCTGACATCATTGCGTAGCCACACAAACTGTTCAGTCTCGTATAGCCTTCCGTCTGTTTTCCGGTCATAGTTTTTCTTCTGTCTACGCATCTCTCTGCCTTGCTGACTCTGGGCTCTGTGGTGAGTGTCTTCCAGTCTCTCCCTCAGTTGTTGGGCGTAGTCTGTCCATTCAGGTTCATCCTGCTTTGGGAAGTTCAGGTCCACTGGTAGGGTTACCTCCCTTCCAAACATCATCATGTTTGGTGTCTCCTGCAGCGTCTCATGTGTAGAGCTCCTGTATGCTGCTGTTGCGTAGGGTAGATACCTGTCCCAGTCTTTCTGGTGCTTTTCCGGGTCCAAGAGTGTGGCAATGATGCTGATAAGTGTCCGGTTGAATCGCTCTACTATCCCATCTGATTTGGGATTATACGGGGTTGTCCTTGTCTTCGTGATGCCTAGTAGTTGGCACATCTGTTGGAATACCATTGACTCAAAGTTCCTTCCTTGGTCACTGTGGATTTCGTGGGGAACTCCATAGCGACAGATGAATTCTTCCACCAGTTTTCGTGCCACTGTTTCTGCCCTCTCGTCTGGTATGGCGTAAGCTTCCACGTACTTCGTGAAGTAATCGTCTACTACTAGGACGTACTTGTTTCCATCATCAGTGACTGGCAATGGCCCCATGATGTCCAAGGCTATTCTTTCCATAGGGTATCCAGTCTGTCTTTGTTGTAGCGGTGCTCTCTTCCTGGGTCCTGCCTTCTTGTGGCGGGCGCAGTCTGGACACTGCCTGATGAAAGACCTGATGTCGTCCTTCATTCCAACCCAGTAGAAGCGTTCCTGTACCTTTTGTAAGGTCTTGGCCATGCCTAGGTGGCCGCCCATCGTAGAGGAGTGAAGATCCTGCAGTACATCAGATATGAGTGTTCGTGGCAGAACAAAGCGCCATCTAGTAGTCTTTCCATCTGCGGACTCCCATCTCCTGTAGAGAGCTTCATCCCGTATTTCCAGTTGGTCCCAGTGTTCCAATAGAACCTTGACCTTCAAGGGTAGCGCTGAAGTCTCTTCTTTGGATGGTTTTCCATCGTCCCCCAGTATCGCTTCAAGCACTGGTTTGATATTCGGATCATCTAGTTGTGACCGTTGATTATACAGGGAGTTGTCATCCATCAAGTTGGTAGCGTTGATGTTCCCCGAGTTTGGCACCCGGTTGCATTCTTCGTCCCGTCCACACTGTCTGCATGGCCTTCTAGACAATGCATCTGCATTGGCATGTATCCTTCCAGCTCTGTGCACAATTTCTATGTCGTAACTGGATATCACCTCGAGCCAGCGTGCCAGTTGTCCCTCGGGTTGGTGGAAGTTGGTTAACCATCTGAGAGCTCCATGGTCTGTCCTCACGAGAACATGGCGACCATACAAGTATTGTTTGAAGTACTTGAGGTAGTACACTACTGCCAGTAGTTCTTTGCGTGTCACGCAGTAATTCCTTTCTGCTTTGCTTGGTACCCGACTTCCATAGGCGATGACTCTCTCTTGGCCATCTTGTGCCTGGGATAGGACTCCTCCAATCCCGTCGTTGCTAGCGTCTGTGTCTAGAATGAAAGTTCCATTCACATCGGGGTAGGCGAGAATAGGTGCAGACGTCAGTCTGTTCTTCAGCTTATCGAAGGCTTCTTGGCATTCTTGTCTCCATACAAATTGACGTCCCTTCTCAGTGAGTTGGTGTAGTGGCCTTGCAATGTTAGCAAAACCTTCCACGAAGCGGCGGTAGTATGATGCGAGGCCTAAGAATCCTCGGACTTCCCTCACAGAGTTGGGTCTGGGCCAAGTCCTGATGGCTTCAGTTTTCTCCTTGTCTGTAGAGACTCCTTCACTGGAGACGATGTGACCAAGGTATGCAACGCTGGTTTTGAACAGGTTGCACTTCTTCGGCTTTAGCTTCAGACCTGCCAGTCGTAGGCGTTGAAAGACCTGTTGTAGCCTCTCCATCTCCTCATCGATAGACTTTCCGAACACGATGACATCATCCAGGTAGACTAGTAGTGTTTCCCAGTGTAACCCTCTCAGTACCTGGTCCATGAGCCTCTCGAATGTTGCAGGCGCATTACACATGCCAAAGGGCATGACCTTCCAGGCGTATAATCCTCCATCAGCTAAGAAGGCTGACTTCTTCCTGGCACCTTCATCTAGTTCCACTTGCCAGTAGCCACTTGCAAGATCCAGGGTTGAGAACCAAGATGCTCCAGCGAGTACATCTAGTGTCTCATCGATGCGTGGTAGGGGGTAGGCATCTTTGATGGTCACACTATTTAGCTGCCGGTAGTCAACGCAAAAGCGTTGGGTGCCATCCTTCTTCTTTACAAGGACTATGTTTGCTGCCCAGGGGCTGTCAGAGGGTTCAATGAGGTTCCTTTCTAGGAGATCATGGACGTGACTTCTAATCTCTTCTCGCTGCCCGAATAGAGATTTCCTGTGCCTCTGCCTAATAGGTCGTGAATGGCCTGTGTCTATCGAGTGCTTCACCACATTGGTCCGTCCAATGTCGTGGTCGCCCTTTGAGAAGACATCGTGGTAGGTGATGAGCAACTGTGCCACTGCTCCGTGGTATTCTTCAGGGATCTCTGCTGTGGTCCGCTGGTATAGATCCAGAAGGTAATCCGGGAGTGCTGTGTTACTGGGCACATGAGAAGGCTTAGATTCCAGAACATCTGAATCTGAAATGGTAGTGAGATATCCTAGTTCCATTCCCTTCTTTATCACACGCTGTGATTCGGTGGGGTTGAACACTCGGATAGGTATATCTCCTCCATCACTTCTTACTACAGTTCGGGCCAGTAGAATGCCTGTTTGGGAGAGTTGGTTCCTCTCATCCGGTGCTTCTACGATGCCTGTAGTGAGTTCTGGAATTCCCTCTTCTATGTGGCCAGCAATGATGAACTCCTGTCCGGCTGGAACTGTCTGCACCCTGTCAGACACAATGCGGTAGCAAATTCTAGTGTTGTCTTCGTGGTGACACTTTACAGATCCCCATCTAGTCTCGAGGACAGCTGTTTCCAAGTTGAGCTTCGCTCAAGACTCCATCATTGCAGACATTAGCAACGAAAAGTGTGACCGCGGCCTTCCCCTGGCCAATGGTAACATCAGTGTGAATTTGGCCATTCACCGCCATGTGTGAGCTGTCTGCAAGCATAATCTTCTCTGTAGCAGGTTGAAGTACAGGCCTCTTCTGTAGCCTTCCATAACTAGACTTGGAAATGTAAGTATCTGTAGCTCCAGTGTCCACCAAGAAACTCAATTGCTCCCCAGCAATTGTGACTGGTATATAGAGTCCCTTCATCTTTCCTTTGTGGATCTCTGCGTTAGTCTTCTGTCCACCTATTGGCGCTGTGGTGTTGGTTGGTACTGTTGGGAGTAGAACTGTGGAACTTCCTCGTAGTGGTAGTGAGGGGCTTCCAGGTCCGGATTTCTTGGCCGCTCCATGCCCCGCTGAGGCGACCTGTTCATGTTTGTTGGCACCTGTTGCCGTCCCTGTCCTTGTTGACCTTGGGCTTCTTCCCGTTTCCTCTTCCTACAATGCTTCTTGATGTGGCCTTTCTTTCCACAGTAGAAGCATTCGCCACTGAATGCAGAGGACTTAGGCTTGTTGGCATCACCTGGGGGCTTATTAGTAGTCTTCACAGATAACTGTTGTGGTACAGAACATGCCTGTCTGATCAGGTCTGTTATATTCTTCAGAAGCTCTTCCATCTTGCTAGCGCTGGCTCCAACTTCTCCTTTTACCTCCTCCTCAGTAGTAGGGGCTAGTTCCTTTATTTCTGCCATCATACCCCTGTTATGCTTTGTAGATCGTCTAGGGCCCAGCCTCTGTTCTTCAGAGATATGGAAAGATTCGGCCACTACTGCTGCATGAATCATCTCATCCAGCGTCTTGCTCTGGGCGTGGAAAACAGCTTCTCGGAGCTTAGGGTTAACCAGCGCATCCATGAATTGGCCCTTCGCCAACCTATCCCTCACATCATAAGTAAGCTCTGGGTATGCCAAGGCTGTAAGTTCCCTTATGTTCTGCCCAAGTTCCTTCAAGGATTCTCCCTCACGTCTTTGCCTCTGCTTCAGTTCCAGCAGGTGGTTCTCTGCTTGCTTCTCATCAGAAAAACGATTGGCCAGCATTTGTCTGAGTTGATGGTAGCTCATTTTCCTCTTCTGCTCCCGCAGAAGCCTCAGTGCATGGCCCCTCAAAGAAGCTGCAAGTAGTTGCCCTGCCTCTTCATCTGACCAGCCATTGACTGCTCGGCATGAGTCGAAATGCTCGCAGTAGTCTATCCAAGAGGTAGATCCATCATACTTGTCAGGCCTCATAGTGAGAGCAATTGGAGCCCTGATGCTTCTGGGTCTCGCTACATCTTCCCTCTGAGTCGTGGTAGTAGGTGGGTTAACACTCGGTTCTTGCCCAGCGCTATTGGTCGTAGGTGGCGCTCGCCCCTGGTCCTCATGCTGCGAGACCCATTGTAGAACTTTATCCAGCTTTTCCTCCAACATCGGAGAGAGCCGGGCCTCAGTACCATGGCTACTGGTAGATCTAGCCTCCGATTCCATCTCAGTATCCACGTAGTCATCATTTAGGTGCAAGGTGTGACTGACCCCTGTAGGCGACTGGTTAGCATCTCTCCATTCAGACTTCGGGGCGTATCCAAACCCCGTCTTTGGAAAGTCTACTTCCTCATCCAGGGTAGATTCCACATCAGGCGCTACTTCGCTGGTTGTGGGTTCGTGTTGACTTCCCTCCGTATGCCCAGCCTGGCTTCCTAGGAGCTTTTCCACGATTGTGTGCATTACGTTTGATTGCTGTTGCATCTTGTGGGTGAGTTCAGCTTGAGCCGAGACCAATTGTTGCATCTGCCCAGTGAATTGGGCTTGAACCACCATCAGCTGCTGCTTCATCTCGGCTATTTGGGCCATAGCATCCCCCTTCTTTTTCTTTCCCCTGGTTCCGCCTCGTTTGCTGTGAGTGGTAGATTCATCTCCTGTTGTCCCTTCACTCTCCATCTGAATACCAGACAGGGTTAGGGGTAGTTCACGGGATTCGTGCACCCAAAATATATGGGAAGTGGAGATTAGAAGGGTTTTATTGGCTGGTGTGAACAGGCTGTTTCGGGGACTAAATTGTGTTAAATTTTACATTCAGGGGTTACGTGGATTAATCAACACCATACAGATTACACGTGTTGGGAGCGGTGTATTATATGTGTCAATTAACAAGGTATTTAATACTTAACACAATTATATAGCAATCATTTGTACAACAGTGTTTTATAACGCCACGATATGGGGAAATTGGCCAAAGTGTTTATCATAAGGTCCGGGTTAACATCTCAAAGCTCATCTTCTTATCAGTGGATATACCAGCGCAGATAATTTATACTGTAATTTTGTACTTCAGCTCGACGTGCCTGGTGGGGAGAATTTTGCTCAACTGTGTTTGATTTCGTCAAACGATCGGCTTTTATAGTTTTGGTGAGGGTCCGGCGGAAAGCTGACTTGCCGACCCGACTCAACTCTGATTGGACAGTCGGAAGCTCCCCGCGATCTCATTTGCATAGCTATAGAAGAATCAATCGCTGATTGGCTCAGTATCAAGTTCGCTGATTGGCCCTTTATAAACTTCGCTGATTGGCTCAATGGCTCTCGCAGAATCCCAAGTTTTGTATCAATTTTGGATCCCTGGGGCTTTGCCACTGTCCAGCGGGAATCGAATGTATCTTACGCCGAAAGTCTGCGGGCAATACCCCGCCTATCCACTGGCTTCTACGAGTGCTGAGTGAGCTGTGAGATAGATGTAATATGAGTACGAGCGAATGAATTGGCTCTATGGGATTTCGGACATGATTAATTGTGATTAAATCGGGCTGTTTTATGAACGGGGATTCGAGTCCGTTACAGTACCATTGGTCTATTATAGGATAGGCCTCAAATCGGGAAATATGGCAATGACGTAATGGTGATACTATTATTAGAAGAGGGGAAATACGTGTATATAGCTATCGGTGCGGCACAGTAATACAACTTAATTTGAACCTGCATTTACATTTCGTTCGCTACACATCTTGTGAATATCACAAAGATTGAGCCACACAATATTACTGATTTTATTTTGTAAAAGTCCCTATATACTTACGTTCTGTTCTTAGATTAGTTATTTACCCCTGTTCATACAATGGAGCCGTCCACTGACCACTGACTCATGGAAGCGAGACTAAGTAAACATCGAGACCGCTTGACCGGAGCGTGCACACACTTCGTTCGGGGTGTGCTAAATGTCCAAATTCACCCAAAAGTTTTCATTATGGTCCCCATTCAGGCACGCCGTTAGGTTACCATTTACCCTCAGACGCTGCCTTGTCACATTCCCAATGACGATGTATTTCCATCTTTCTAGCTCACTCACGATTATTTCATCACTAGCTGATAGAGGCACATCCTTGATAGTTAATCGTAATAATCCTTCATTTTCCTTCAAATATAGATTCTTGTACACATTTGTCCTTACACATGTTAGCATTAGGCTTTAGAAATTCTATATGGTTGTAGATTTCTCTTCGCGACGACCAACACTAAAGGAGGCTAGGCAGTAGTCACCGATGTAAGGTAGAGATTTTCTTTCAGGTGATTTATAACCTGCGTTTATTTAAACTTCAAAACACATTTACAGTATATATACATTTATGATATAATAATAGATATAGATATGAATTTAACAAAATATCTGAACTAGGAACGAATATTTTGATCAAACTGATGTCAATGAGAGGCTACACTATCTAGTAAATAATGACCATTTTTTTAGATTTCGATTCATTCTATATTTTGTAAAAACCGGGAAAATGTAAGCACGATTCGATGAACAGCGCTCACTCATTACTCCGCTCAAAATAACCACTGACCCTACACTTGTGGGCTCACATCTCACACTCCGATCGTCTGAATAGATTCACTATCCTCCAACCAGAGTGCCTCCAACACAGCCACGCGCTCATGTGTGAGATCTGACACTCCGCTCGCGTGCCGTGTCTTCCGCAATAACTTCTCATTCGCCATCTCGTAAAACCCCATAACTTCTTTCTAAAGCACCCCACCCCCTCTCGCTCTCTTTCCTCTCTCACTGTCCCCTTAATACCCCTTCTCTTTCTCTCTCCCACTCTCTCTCTCTCTCTCTCTCTTCCCATCACATGTATCTCTTGCACTAACAACTCGTAAAACTGTCTGCTCATCGATTCCTCCCTGATGGGAGGAAAGCAAATAAATAAAAGGTAAACAAACTATCCCATTACGTACCCGCAGATACGATATAAACAAGTATTTTCGCACATAAAACTTTTCTGAGTGGCGAATGATGCCACTGTGGTCGAATACTGATACTGTAAGAACATTAATAGCACGCTGAATATAAATAAGCACCAAATTATGATGAATACAAAGACACTAAATTAAATAAGCTATAAATATCTACTACTACATGTATTATGAGATGACAATTCGACCTAATTGAATTTAAAACACTACGTAATGTACATAAATACAATACAGTATAAACCTAAGTAAATAATCCCCAGAACCCTGAGACATGATATTAAAACATTATGGCAAATTAACTAATCTAATGTCATCGTCCCCAACAATCGAAACAAATGACTTCCCAGTAACCCACACCCTCTCAAATTTCTCCCTCGACCACCGTTTGAGGTTGACGACTTACCTGAAATTATTTAAAAAACGGACAAACATACATTTTGTTTTGTTGTTGCCATGGCAACATGAAATACGGAATAATAATAAAAAATGGTATCATAATGTCCGCAACAAAAAAGTCAATAAATTTGAGCGTAATCGGACCGAAAATGTAGGGGAATTAGACCCCTTTTACATCACGAGAGAGGAGGCTCGGCCCGGGCTGAGCCCGGGCCGAGCCCCGGCCAAACACAGTGGGTGGTATTTGCAGCCCCTCACGGTTCACCCTTTTACACTGCAAGACTCGGCCGGGGCCGAGCCCGGCCCACTTTTAATGAAATGTGACTATCACAGTGTGTGTCGCTCTACTTGTAAATAAATGAACTCGGGTGTTTCTCGCCCGCGCGATATAGCTGTTGAATTTTCCAAATGTTGGTTATACTCGATTCATTCTTGTTTTCTTGATGGAAGATTATCAATGTTGACTTCTTCGTTTCAATGAAAAGAGACAACTCAGAATAACTCCATTTCAGATGAATTTGAGGAATTGAGTAATAAATATGAACGCAATAATGTAGCGATTGCAAATCAGTGGCAGATAGAACAACTAATCGAAGAAAACTATTCAATCAACATCAAAATGAAGATGAAACGAGCGCGAATGCAGGGGAAAGGTGATGTCATCGCTCAAAATGTGACGTTGCACACACATCATTAGCATAAACGGCCGCGGCTCGGCCCGGGCTCGGCCCACTTTCCTTTTACACTACCTCGGGAGGGTGCCGAGCCCGGGCTGAGCCCGGGCTCAGACCACCTCTTCAGCTGGTCCGAGAACCGGCCCCGGGCTCAGCCCGGGCTCGGCCCTTTTTGCTTTTACACTATCAAAAAGTCGGTGCCGAGCCCGGGCTCAGCCCGGGCTCGGCACCGACTTTTGGGTGATGTAAAAGGGGTCTTACACCCAGACAATAATGTACCGTCAGTAAACGAAGAAAAATCAGATGAACAAATTGTGAACATTTGGGCAAAATCAGATGATCCGTTCAAAAGTTATGAATTTTCAAACTTATCATTTCCACCTTGGCAACGTATATCCAATTAGGATAATATGTGATGCCCTACATTTTGTGCCTGTACGTTTGCCAATTTATGGAGCCCATGTGGGGTGTAAATCAAACCTTTGAAAGTTCATAACTTTTGAATGGATTATCCGATTTTGCTCACATTTTCACAGTGTTCATCTTATTTTTCTTTATTTAATGATAGCAATTTAATGTTTTAGTGTTCCCTTTTAAATTTTAGTCCATGACTTCCAGACACAATAATCTCTCTAGCTTTGATTAAGACTTAATCACTACAGCTATGACCGAAAATGTGATATGGGGGTATACCGGCAGGCATATTGGATTTTGGACTGGTACACATTTTTTGTGGGGGGGGGGGCCAAACAAAAATATGTCATTTAACATTGCAATTAACCAAAACACGATTTGAATCATTTCCACAAGAAAAAGTGGGTCATAAGATCCATACGCCGTGTATTCAACTGTGCGGACACAACAATCACAATTTGGTTCCAATTTGAATAGCATTACAAAGCACCATTGAATAGGCGTTTGACCTAATTTTACGGAAATAGTTTATATTGTGTTCCAAATAGAAGAAAATATCCCCTTCTCATAGCACTCTCCGAATACCATGAAAATTTAAACTCTTTAAATATGATTATCTCATATTATCTTTATACTTAGATACACAAGATGGGTTTATTCTCATGAGCCCAATAACCATGGTGGCTCCGAATTTTGTGTTGAGGTTGTAAGCTCCGGATGGAATGACCAAGATTGTGATGATCCACTTAAGTTCATATGTCAGAAGTCCCTAGGTAAGTGATATGATAAACTAGTAATGTACATTCCCGAGAAATAATTATAACGTAATGTGAAAGCCTTTTGACCAAATTTGAATTGGACAACTACAGCTTCTCCCGACTTTGTATAGTTGGTTGATAGCTTTAAGGGGCCAATAAGACTTCCTTTTTGTTGCAGTGAATGTCAGGGCATCGAAAAGATTAACTCGTATTCACTCTACATTGTTATTCTTCACATCCCTTATCCTGATGCTATTAACTTACGAAATCTTTGCCCCTACTACTCTGATATCTAAACATAAAAATATCAGGAGGCCTTTCACTAAAACATACTGAAAGGTTTTTCAGAAAGATTGGAGTACGTTTAAGCCCACGTAAAGTTTTGATGAAAACGAATATTCTTATCGCCAAATTTCGTCCTCAAATCTATATGAAATGAAATTAGTATCATGAACATGTTGCACAAAAGATTGTGAGAAGAAATAATGAGTTTTGGAAAAGCTATAACCTAAAATGTGCAAAATATTTCAGTGTCGTGTTCCTCGACACTATTTTCTTTCTTGATAAAGGATAACTTCTCATGCACAGAATTGAATGAAAATCTTAGTATCTTATTGTTGGCTATACCTTTTAATCATTCTATTGTCAAATCTCGGAAATAACTTTGTATATGCCCGATAACTTGCAAAATATTGTTATAACCAAGAGAAGACGCTAAATATGATTTAACGGTCAAATTCGAATTTTCAAAATAATCAGTTCATTAAAAAATATGCAAAGAATTCAAAATGTGTAGAAGAATTATATGTCATGTTAAACATCCCCAAATTTCACATTTCTTAATCTTTACCAACTCTATACTTGGGCTTTAACGAGAGTAAAACTCCTGCGATTCTCGATCATCAAGCACAAGAAATGATACCAGTCGTGCGGAAAGTTGTTCTTTAGGTCTTTCGTAACTTGATGAAACATCGCCCACGGTTGGTTTTTACAGATCTACGCACGACTCTACGAACGACTAGTGACGCTCTTTTCGAGGCGATTAAGCGCCAAGGTTATCATGGAGTGCGAGAGGAGGTCACCAGTCGTTCTTGGAGTCGTGCGTAGATTTACATACACCTTTATTAAAGTCAACCAGGTTGGTGAAGAATTGTATTGCTGTTCTATTCAGAGCAAAAATATGTTTCTAGCGTGTCACTCTTGGTTGTTTGAGGTCCAGCATTTTGTTCATCAGTATAATCACGGTAATAGGTTGCCAGTCACCAAAAACCTTGTTGTGTCTTGCTGATTAAAAACTAATTTTCTAGAAGTTTGGAAAAGGAGGTCAGCAATGAGATCGGTCGATAATTCCCTAGTTAAAGATTATTTCCAATTTAAACAGAAGTATAGGTTTGCCCGGTCAACTTCAAACTAATTCTGACCAAATAAGTAGACATTTCATTCAAATTAGACGATATCTTGCGTGTCGTGCATATCGATTTTTGAATTTGACAGAAATAGCAAGCAATTTCGTCTTTGAACGATCGAAATCGTTAATGGCTAAGGGAATTCGTTTTTGAGCGATGGAGTGTGTTTATGAAAAGACGTTTTCGTTTATGTAGTATGCAAATCAAAATTTCATCAATCAACTTAAGAGTCGACAGTTGGTGGACGCTCGTCCAGCTTTTGAATTCGTTTTCGAGCAACCTAGTTTTAAAGTATTTATTTCACATTAGAATTATCACGTTCCAAGTACACGCATGATCTAATTTTGTAATTATTATCATGGCCATGATGGATATTCATACCATACTGATTTTCAAGAATTTATTGGCTCGTGTATGGTTGCCTACTTGGCAGCTATGCTATGGCCGGGTAATGATATTAGATAATTTTGTCTCGCGCCTCTAAATAGGTGACTAGAGAGATGGCGTGTTTAAATGCTATATATTATTATTAGGTGATCTGTCATATCGACAGATCACCTATTATGTTTCTACGGATTTTTCATATTTTTTTTTTTTTTATTATTATTTTTATTCCCAAAACTTTGGTCAACGATATCTCAAAAATGACAAGGTCATAACTAATGTCATTCAAGTCTTCGATCGGGTGTATCGAGGACACGTAAATGCATCCATTGTTTATGTGAATTGTCAATGATGACGTCATCTAGACGCCATTTTGTAAAATCTCAGAAATCACAATATCTTCATCAATAACAATCACAAAATCTTAAAATTTACATCATATAAACTTCACATTAATGTCTCTTAATAGCCATCGTCTCAGCTCATATAAATCTCATTACGCGCGCGTCAAAATCTCAAAATGCTCTAAATCATCTACAATCAAGTCTCCATACGTTT
>BQKZ01010016.1:0-10747 GCA_036244855.1 Temnopleurus reevesii | reverse complement strand
AGGAAGGATGCGTAGCCAGGCGGTAGCCTCAGCGGAGCAAATCCTGATCGAAAAAGACCCGTTTTATCGGTCTACCTCCCAAGCTGCCATACATGTAGCTAAGCCAATTAATAATATGATGGAAGTCTATAAAGGCACGCACCTTATTTCTGAGCAAATATAAAACAATAAAATATATCATTCAATCACTGAATCTGGTATCACTCGAAGGAGAATTTATTCTGAAGATTATGAAGATATAAATATTGAACAGAAAAAAACACAAAAATCGTCTTCGAGGAACAGTTTCTGACAACGTCTTTCAAACTGTAGTAGTTTTTGGAACACATCTAAAGGCACGCACTGCTCTTTGCCAATCAAATAAACGATAATAATCAACTTTTATTGCTATATTTTTTACTGCCTAATGTCATATAAATTCTAAAGATTAATATGAAGTAGTATAAAATCCTTGGTATTAAAGAAAACTTACGATTTTGTGCCCAATTCTTGACTGCATTAGCAAAAAATTATGTTTGTGAAGGCTTCCTTAGTCCCATGCATAGACAAGCCACAGAGTTTTTCTAGCGCGTATTTGCCATAGATAAAAGGCGCATTTTGAATGCGTGCCTTTTTATTACGCGTGCCTTTATAGGAGCGGACCATACTGCATTAACTGTAGAGCGCGTAGACTAACAGAGATAATTAGCTAAAATAAGAACTGCATATTATTATTTGATGACAGGTTGCACTTGAGAGCTTTTATGATAACTCTGATGACATGGCTGTCGATCCACCAAGCAATGCCCCTCCCTCTGAGAGGCTTCCAGGTCCACCTAGGCGTGAACCACCGCCAGCAGCTGAAGCACAGGGAGGAGGGGCCTCCAAAGGAACAGCCCCAAAAGCCAGGTATGTGTAGAATTGGCCCAGCAGATTTGAACCAGGGTAAAAAATACTTATTATTTACGGGGGCTCTTTTTACATTTTCGTCTTAAAAAGTAGTCCCCGTAATACATTTTATGACATTGAGGGTTATTTTGGAGTTCACAGAGGCATAATTGAGGGAACCCCACTTTTATTTGAAGAGGGGCAGTCACAAAGGAAAATATACCCTTTCAGCATTTCTCTGCAGAATAAGAGGGGGGACATTTCTATTGTCTTTGTCTAGCTAATGTGAATGCTTGAATAGAAGTTTACTTTGTCCAATTATTTTATCTCTCCTGCTCATAGTGAATGATTGTATACTGGTTGTAATGGGATAAAGCCAGGGTAATACTATGCCAGAGTTGTGTATCAAAAACTGTGCACAGATCTACCCATGACTCCACGAATGACTGGGGATCCATTTCTTGCACTCAATGATAATCCCTGCATGATACTGAAACGGACTGAAGAAAGGGTCACCAGTCGTTGTAGAGTCATGCATCGATCTAAGCGCAGCATTATGAAACACAACATCGGTAGTCTTTAGAGCTCTGTAGTCTGAATGATATTTCAGGTACACACTGTACTGTGTGGGCGAATATTTCAGCATACATATATTTTCACTATTTCGGACCAGTTTCACATTCTAGTATGTTGCTATTTTAACGTCTTTGATAGTGGTTGTTCACATATAAATGTGAATCAAATGGCGTGGACATTTTTGTGAGGCCAAGGCCACAAAATTAATGAAAATAAGACTACCACAAACATTTCAGCTTATACAATATGTTGATTGCATCTATTATCACTATTATATTCTCATTTTTTTTAGCGGAAGCAGCAGTAGGAGCCGTATAGCAACCTTTGGTGACTATACATCAAATAGACCTGACAGTGATGAGGAAGAAGGCCAGGCGTTCTACGCTGGAGGTCCAGAACATGGGAGGTAATGGTCCTTTCATGATAAATCTGTTATGAGGCTTAGGGGGTGTTGTTCAAAAGTTGCAATTGATTGCAAGTTGCAGTTTATCAGAACGTGCCAATCAAAATCATTATTTCATGTGCGTCTTGTTAAACGCACATAACATGCATGAATGAAAATGTGCGTTACAATATGCAAAGTTGCAGATGATTTTGAACAACAACCCCTTTTGTAGAGGCGTCATGGTGTAGTTGTCTGATTCTTTATTTTCAACCAGAGGATCGTAGGTTTGAATCCCACCCATTGAGTTAATTTCCTTCATCAAGAAATTCATCCACACTTTGCTGCACTCAACCCAGGTGAGAGGAATGGGTATGTAGTAGGAATTCATTCCTTGAAAAAGCTTATGCGCCTACTTGCTGCACTGCTAAAGCCAGGTTAATATTGCTGCAATTGTAGAGCACCTAAGGATTTCTCATGAAGATGTGATAAATGCTAATTAAAAGTC
This sequence comes from Temnopleurus reevesii, assembly GCA_036244855.1. Lineage (NCBI taxonomy): Eukaryota > Metazoa > Echinodermata > Echinoidea > Temnopleuroida > Temnopleuridae > Temnopleurus > Temnopleurus reevesii. The sequence goes on along the minus strand of BQKZ01010016.1, from coordinate 8,414 downwards.
ATTCATTATTATTACTATTATTATTAGAAATTGTTGCATTGACTTTCCCTGCCTATCCTTATACTTGAAAGCTTATTTTCAGAAGTTGGCTTTTCACACCATATTAGTTTTATTTTTTCAGATCAAATGTGTTTGAAATGTTGGAAAAAAAATGAAAAACAAATTATGACTGACTTACCTTATTTTTATTTATTAGCATTCATTGGAATTCCATATGATTATAATTGTTTTTCACAATTTTGATTTTGTTTTATGTTCTTTGCAGCGGTCAGCAGGTTGTCGGCCCCAAGAAGAAGAAAGTTGAGGCCGATAGTCTCGTCAAGAACATCTTCAAACAAGCCAAAGAGTGAGTATTAAAAGAAAAAAAAGTTGTTTTTTTTTTAATTTAATTTGAGCTAAACACTAGAGTTTTCCACTGGCCCTACATGTAGACAGCCCCAGACCCTCCAACCAAAAATTGTATTCCTTATCATTTCTATCTTTTGCTTCTTGAGGGGGTACCAATATCTACTTATCTAGGAATGTAGAATACCATTATATAAATAGACGCAATCAACCTTTGAGTCCTACCTAAAGACCTATCTGTTCCCCACTACCCTGTCGTTAGAAGAATAACCAAAGTGTACCATCACTGGGAGTTCTTGGAGTGAGAGATAAACCATAGCACCAATTAGGACATTTAAATCGGTGAGACATTATTTTAAGTAATTTAAGCGCCATGAGCGCCCAGCTGAGGCGAAGAGCAGCGCTATACAAGAGGCCATCATCATCAACTACACATGTCGCCATCAGAAACATTGACTTGTCCACTGGAATATTGAATCCATTGTATATTGATGAACTTCATTTACCTGAGCAAATGTTTTGGGTGCAAGATGACACACTTATCAAATTGTATGACATATTGACCATGTTTTCTTTAGGTAATATTAAATATTATTATTGTAATTCTATTGTTTTTATGACAGGCATGGAGCAGAGGAGGTAGCGGGAGGCGGTCCTTCCACATCGCAGCCGAGGCAGCCCAGTTTTGCTTTCAAAGGTGCCGGCTACAGACTAGGGGAAGCGCCGCAGGAACACTCTGCACCGGTACCGGGGACTGCTGGTACTATGCCTGGTGCTAGGCCGAGAGAGGTAAGTTTTCCATGTTTGTGTTAAGAAGTGCCATAAGGTTGTGAATGTGCATGATAGAGATTAAATATGAATTACAAAATATGAACCAAATATTGTCTTACGAGAGAAAGCATGTGGGTATCATGCTTTCTGTCGTGACAAAATATTTGGTATAGGGATTTTTGGTGTTGCACATTTTAATTCCTATTATCAGGTACATTCCAGAACAGTTGGCGTGTCTGCTACAGGCAAGGGGAGTCCATTACAGCAGTAACAACATGGAGGCGCCGTAGTGTAGTGGATCTGATCTCACCTTTCAACCAGAGGGTCGTAGGTTCGAGTCCCACCTAGGGCGTCAATTTCCTTCAGCAAAAAATTCATCCATATTGTGCTGCACTCGACCCAAGTGAGGTAAATGGGGACGGCAGGAAGAAATTCCTTGTAATGCGGAGCGCCGTAATGGCTGCCAGCTAGAGCCGAGTGATAGTGAGTGTAAAGCTTTCAGCGCCATGAGCACTGATAAGGTGGACCTGTGCGCTATACAAGTAGCCACCATTATCATTATTATCATTAACTGCACCTGGAAACACTAGAACCATGCCTGTTGGTAGTCGAGAAAGTGGATCGCCACTTCCCCCCACCCGGCAGTAGAAAACCCCAATAAGCAGCCCACTTTGAATAGAGACACTGGTTACACATAGATTCCGACACAGAGGGAAGAAGCATAACCTTATACGCTTGAGAAAGATTTCAGGAGAGGATGAAAACTAGCCAACTAATGTGTAAACTTCCTACACAGAAGTGCACCTACCATTTACAGCTACCATTTAGAAGAGTGTTTTTGTGCGAAAATGCAAACTCTTAAGGGCATATGAAAAATATTCATGTTATTTTTTTTTCAATCTCTCTATTCTCAATCCAGACACATGTAGTTCTAAAGATGTGGAAGACCGGTTTCAGTATAGATGACGGTGACATCAGGGATTACAGTAAACCAGAGAATGATGCGTTCTTGAAGCAGATCATGAAAGGGTGAGATATAGATGATGATGATGATGATGATGGTGGTGGAGGTTGGGACATTGGTGGTGATGATGGAGGTGATGGCGGTGGTAGTGATTGATGGGATGTTGAGGATGATGGTGGAAGCAATGATGGTGTTGATAGGGAAAGTAGAGATAGTGATGATGATGATGGTGATGATGATGATGATGATGATGATGATGATGATGATGATGATGATGATGTTAATGATGATGGTGTTCATGAAAATATTGATGATGATGATGATGATGATGATGATGATGATGATGATGATGATGATAATGATGGTGATGATGATGATGATGATGATGATAATAATGATGATGATGATTATAATGGTGGTTATGATGATGATGATGATGGTCGTGATGATAATGGTGATGATGATGATGATGATGATGGTGGTGGTGGTGGTGGTGGTGATGATGATGATGATGATGAGGATGATGTTAATGATGATGGTGATGATGATGATGGTGTTCATGAAAATATTGATGATGATGATAGAGATGGTGATGATGATGATGATGATGATGATGATGATAATGATGGTGATGATGATGATGATGATGATGATGATAATAATGATGATGATGATTATAATGGTGGTTATGATGATGATGATGATGGTCGTGATGATAATGGTGATGATGATGATGGTGATGATGATGGTGATGGTGGTGGTGCTGCTGATGATGATGATGGTGGTGATGGTGGTGGTGATGATGATGATGAGGATGATGATGATGATGAAGTCAGATGATGATGGTGATTAATAGGATGATGGTGGAGATGTTGATGAAGAAAAAGGAGGAGAAGAAAATGAAGAAGAAGACGAAGTAGAAGAAGAAGAAGAAGATGATGAAAAAAGATAGTTATGATGGTGATGGTGAGATTGTGATGGTATTGATGGAGGTGGTGGTGATGATTGTGATGATAACTGTATGGGATTATCATGTTTACAATGGAAGTTCATTGTTCATGACAATTGCCTTTGTTTTTTAGTAACACTTGAATACCAAATTTACCAAACCCAAGCGAATCAAGACACATGAATATCTTCTCTTCCATGTTTTCTATCAGTGAGATCCCACATGAGCTACTCAGTCTCGGAAAGGGTGGAGAAGTTAGTCTTGACTTAGAAGATCATCGAAACGAGGAATTCACCAAACCCAAGAAATCCATCAAAGCTTTCTCTGGACACGGCGTTATGCTAGGAAGGTAAGCCTAAACATTTTAATTGGAAAGTGAAAATCAATTATGCCATATGTAGTAAAATAAGGATAATACATTTTAGAGCTGCATGATCTCATGATACATCAGATTATTATGGTATTGAAGTGCTAATGAATGTTTAGTATCTGATTTTATTGTTGTCTGATAAATTGCCTTCAAGCAATAGTGAACACAGATTGTAAATATTTTTGTTGTCAAATTTCAGCTTAATGCCAATAAACTTTCATAAATTTTAAAGACAAAAATTGTAATGAGAAGCATGAAATTCTTTGATAAAGAGAAAATCGTCTCACCACAGCCTTTGTCACATAAATAAATTGTTTTCACACCTAGAACAGCTGAATATAAGACAAGTGGGCATTGAATAAACATCCTCCAACAGTTATTCATGGGAATAAAATATATTGATATATAAGTGATAACAGTGCTTATGATAATCAAATAACAGAAAATGTGGTATCGTGCAGCATTAATAGATGTATGAATTATTATATTGTTGCATTGGAAACTCAAGATTATTGATTCCTAGGACCATTAACATTATATAGTAGGCGGGTGTTTCACCAAGACATTCCGAGGTATAGAACGACTGGTACATGTGCTGAAGTATTGAAAATCTTGCTATTTAACACTCAATAGCTTACTCCAGTCTTTCTTGAAGTCTTTTTAATTTTTAGAATGACTTGGTGAAACACTATCCAAGGCCCCGTAACATAAAGGTTTGCGATTAATTGCTAATCTGATAGCGATTGATATCAATCATCTGTGGCAAATCATGTACTAAAGTTTGCAATTGATCGCAAAATCAAATAGCGATTAATCGCAAACCTTTATGTTACAGGGCCCACGAGTGACACATATAAAATTTAAATGTTATGTAATTCGCTCTCTTTTTCAGTCCAACACCATCCATAGTTCAAGGAGGTGGGTCAAGTGTTGACCCTGCTCCCACACCGGCCGCAGCTGCCACACCAGTTTCGATAGACATTGATCCCTCACAACCCACCACAACCTTGCAACTCAGATTAGCAGATGGTTCTAGGTATGTAAAACAACAAAATGTCTTGTTTTGACCTCTTATTGACTTACTTGTATATATCACTGCTTTTTTCAAAATATGAAACGAAAGAGGCACAAGTGTTGACCCCTGATGGGCACTACCAAGTTTGCTCAGCTGCCCCACCAGTATCGATAGACATTGATCCCTCACAACCAACCACAACCGTGAAGCTCAGATTAGCAGATGGTTCTAGGTAAGATAAACAAAACAGGACAAAGTATTGACCCCTTAGGGACACCAATTATATTTAAATGCACTTTTTGGTGTGTTAAAATGAACATGACCAAGTGTTGATCCCTGAAGGACATTTCAAGGCCAGTTTCAGCTGGATCGCCAGCATATATAGACATTGATCCCACACAACCTACCAAATTCGTGCAGACAGATAGAGATAAATAAATAAGCACAATTGATTGGTAGATGAAGGGAGAGTCCCAGTTAGCATGTATTTTTCTCCATTTTTGAGAAGTTTTCAAGAGTTCAGTTCATGTGAAGCCACAAAGCTCAGACCACATCCTGACCAGAAAGGTGTTTTACCAACATAAGAAAGACTTTAAGTGCGACTTTAAGATCGACTGGAATCCCTTCTTGTGCGTAATAATTCATAGTAGTACGCGCATTCAGCGCAAATATTGAGACAAGTTGATCTTAAAGTTGTGCGTAATTTTAAGAACGATTTGGTGAAACACCACCCAGGAATCAAAATCTAGTTCCCAAATCCTCACTCTTGATACATTAGACTCTTAGGGGGAAATTGCATAAAATTGCATTAGCTACTGTATAAGCTGAAATTTTCGCGGTGGTTTTATTTTCGCTAATTTCGCAGCTATGGCCTCGCGAAAATTTCCACTCTGTATAGTGCACATTCAATTGTGTACTAACACTGTCAAAAACGTGAAAATAACAACACGCCAATGTGTCAAACTGGTCGGAAATCGCGAAAATATTGACTTATACAGTATTCTCTTCTTGCTAAGACATCTTAACTTCTTGTACCACCCTCCCAAACGTTGATAAGTCTATTTTATGACAGTGGCATAAGGAGGCAAGACGTCTTAGCAAGAAGAGGATAGCCGAGACCATTTCCTGCAATTGGCCCTCAGTGTTTCTATATTCATTATAATCTTGATTCCATTCTTTTTTCTTTTTCTTTCCAGACTTACAGGAAAGTTCAACCATAGTCATACTGTTGGAGATATCCGAGGCTTCATCACTGCGTATCCTTTCCATTTTATGGCCCACGCAGAAAAGTGTATTGTATTGTATTTGTTTTCCGATTCAAATAAAACACAAAACAAAAATCCTGTATATGTTTGTAGAAGTGTAGTTACTCGTAGTGGTAGACAAACCAAACCACGTGATATCCTAGATCTGTAGCCATCATTTACCATTCAATTATTTGTATATATATATTACTTTTTTTCCATATATACTTGCCATTTTTGTAAAAGTATTATGTTACTGTGTTTTGTAAATATTTCTTGCATTATACTATTGTACATGTGTTGTACTCTCATACTCCTGACGGGGGTCGACAGAGTTAATAAAATATCTAAATATCTAAATTTCTAAATATCAAACAAAATGAATTATACAAATACTTACATATGTACATGATAAAACTAAAAATATGAATCAGCTGGATATCCCATTCAGCAGTGCCAGGCACGACACTACTGGTCTTCCATGGGATCCAGGTGAAACATAAAAGAAGAGGTAGAGGAAGAAGGAGAAGAAGAATAAAGAGAAGAAGTAGAAGAAGAACTACGTAATCATACATTGACAAACAAACAAGATAACAAGAGATTTTTTTTGTATGAATTTCCACACTAAATGCCTTTAGCTTTGAATAATTTGGTGTTTATTTTTTCATATTTAAAAATTCATTTTTGAAATATAATCAAAGAAGGATCAGTTTCACAGAGTTTTCTTCGACCCATTTTCTATTCTTCTAAAGTTTTGATATCAAAGTCCATTTTGATTCAACCAGTAGGCAAGAGAATATACAATTATTAATCTTTATACTAAAAACAATTTTTTGCATAGGAGTATTTCACTAACCTCTGTTGGCTTCATCAGACTTATGAACTCCAATCACGTCCGTTTTAAAGGTTTGAATGACATTTTGATTTAACGTTTTGTTTAATAAATAAGGATGTAAGTAAATGTCTTTACTTGCATGAAAGCACTGCGGTGTAATGGTTTTGACTATTGCCTTCAACTAGAAGGTCGGCAATGCCAATCCCATCCATGGCATTAATTTCATTCTGCAAGAAATTAATCCACACTGTACTGCACTTAACCCAGTGGAAAATGGGTACCAGGCAGGAATTTATTCCTTGGAATGCTTGAGCGCCTAAGTGGCTTGCTTAGCAGTTATAGCCAGGATAGTAATATTGTAATAATAATAACAATAATAATGGTAGCTACTTGTATACTGCACAGGTCCTCCTTAGCGGTGCTCATGATGCTGAAAGTTATTCACTCACTATTATTCGGCTTTAGCTTGCATCCACTACGATGCCTCGCATTCCAAGGAAATGTCTTCCTGCTGTCCCTATTTACCTCACACCATGGGTAGGATTCGAACCAATGACCCTCTGGTTGAAAGGCCAGAGTCAGAACCACTACACCACAACACTTTTGTGGTACCTAGTATCAAGCAAAGTAGAGTATACGGATATAGCAAGTGTGCTATATAAATGTATCTATTATTATTATTATTGCTATTAATATTATTATTATTATTATTATTATTATTATTATTATTATCATTATTATTATTATTATTATTATTATTATTATTATTATTATCATTATTAACTGCATATTGTTATTATCTTTGTTTGTATATTTGCCTGTGAAATTCAGTCTTTCTTTAACCGACTCGATCAGATCAAGACCACAATACAACGGACAATCTTTCAACCTTCTTACGACGTTCCCTAACAAGACGCTAGCAGACGACACACAGACGTTAGTGGATGCTAAACTCTTGAATGCAGTCATCGTTCAACGTCTGACATAGTTCCAAATGTATTTATTGATTTTTTTATTTTAAGACTTTGTCTCATACAATGGGAATGTGTTACAGTGGAAACTTGGTATAAAGAGATGGGGGCTGTATAACATAAAATATGCCATTATACTTAGAATAGATAATGATCGTAAATCTATGGCAAAGCGTATACCAAAGAGATGCGATTAATTTTCAATTTATCATATCTCTTTTATGTTAGAGGCCTCAGATATAACAATATTCCTGATACAAAGAGGTAATGTCTAGGCGTAAATATTCATTAATGAATGATAAACGCCTTAAAGTAAAAATTTAGTTAGTTAGTTTCCCCTGCTCTTCATAACTTTTTTTTAAACCCTGCTATAATGAGATTAATGCTATAACAAGGTATTTTTGATGGTCCAAAGTAAGTCGTTATACTGAGTTTCCACTGTAAAATGAGAACCAGTTATATGGATAAAGCACAAATGTCAACATTCTGGATCATACTGGGTGTATCAATGGAAACCCTACACACTTTAAACATCCGTTGAAAAGGCAACTTATAATAATATAAATATTTTTCTTGTCTATATATCGTCACTGATTTTACAAACCGGCCTTCTAGCGAGGAGTGGTTGCACGAACCATTCAATTGAAATAAATGCTATTGAAATACTATAACATAAGTGGTAAGCCATTGTACATGCCGCTAAGTAGGTACAGTCAAACCTGTCTACAGAGGCCGCCCCAAGGGAAACAGAACAGGTGGCCTCTATAGACAGGTTCTATAACATGCATTTTCACCTGGAGGGAATCGACTTAAGTGGCCACTGTAGACAGGTGGCCTCTATAGACAGGTTCTATAACATGCATTTTCACCTGGAGGGAATCAATTTAACTGGCAATTATAGACAGGTGGTGACTATAGACAGTGGTCACTATATACAGTGGCCACTGTAT
>BQKZ01010015.1:2826-14141 GCA_036244855.1 Temnopleurus reevesii | reverse complement strand
CAGTTCATCCTCACATGGTTATACATACTTGAGCCAAGTTTGGTCAAAATCTGTACAGCAGTTCTGAACTTATTCCGGTAACAAGCTATTTTTGGTGATTTTTTACAAGTTTTTTGGCCCTGTGACCTTCGACCTTTGACCCACTGAACCCAAAATCTACTCACTTCATCCTCACATGCTTATACATACTTGAGCCAAGTTTGGTCAAAATCCGTCCAGTAGTTCTGAACTTATCGCAGTAACAAGGTCCGGACGGACGCACGGACGCATGGACGGACGCACTGACGGACGGACGGACAACCCGAAAACATAATGCCTCCGGTACCACCTTACGGTGGCGGAGGCATAAAAAAAAACCTTGTCTGAAACAGCTGCACTAATTGTCATGGTCATAAAAAAATTAATGCATGGGCAATTCAATCAAATGTGTACGTCTGACCCCTCCATGCAGGACCTTCCTTGAATAATTTTTTTATCATTAACATGTGACTCGTCAACTAGGAGTAATGCTCTCAACTGTTTATAGCTTAGGAAGCTCATAAAAGTGAAATAAAATAAGGGACAAGTATGGTTAAATATACAAAAATGTTAAACAATTCATGGAATTGCCCTGGAATTGCCCACATGAACTTTCAGTGTTCTGAAATCCATTTAAATAACTTGATCTATCATGCAACTGCAAAAGTTGGTGAAGCGCTGTCACATAAAATTGTTATTCAATCATTTCGAATGCCATGAAATTAATTCTGGAGGGCTGGCATCCAAAGGTTTTTCAAACAGAGTCATTATGAAAATGTATACACATGCACAATAGATTAAGGAGTTATACATTGCACATATGGCTTACCATGCACAAAGAATTTTTTAAATATATGCACTGATAACTAGTCAACTTGTGATCACGTGTCAATAAATATCTATTTATTTTCAACAATGTTACTAAATTGTGAATAATTCCATTTGAGATGAGCACCTAACATTTGAAAGGCTCACCTGCAGTATATGACGTTAATTTCTTATCAAGCTAGACTTTATTTTCAAACTTACTATACTCTATAAATGTACGTCAAAAAATGATACAAAAGATTTGTTAAAGTCTTATAAAAAATTATTGATTACGGCTAAGGAAAAAATGGACTTGTGTCCACAAGAGTTGATTTTGGAAGCATCAAAAGGAATGTGCAAACACTTTCTTTGTTCAGGATGAGTATAAACAGAATGCAATGCAAATTGAAAAGAAGATGGAAAAAAGATACAGTCGCTACAAAAAAATATTGATGTTGGAAACAAAGGAAATAATGCCTCGTGCACCACTTTACAGTTCGGTGGCATAGAAGAATCATGATGCCCAAACATAATTGAAATCATGTTCAAGGATTTAATTAAAAAATTTAACCAAATCATCCTGGGCACAGTTGTATAAAACTCATCAGTGGTAGCAACTTTGTCATATAGAGTTAGTTACCATGGCAATTGTATGCAGCAACCAATCAGCATCAATGATTCCTCTGAAGTTACCATTTATAAATGTAATGGGGCCCTGAAAAAGGCCAGCTTGAACAATAATCCTCCCAGCAATATTAATGTATCTCCATAGCTAACAGCATTAGTCAAGATGGAATTTAGTAATTTTCCTGCTCCAAATAAGCAGTCTTCGCAAATTTTACATTGAAATGCATGGTACTAGTGGTGCCAAAATTAGTAATCTTTACGAGATTGAATACAAAACCTAACAAAGCTGAGGTTCAAATTAGTATTGATTGATAAAAAAGGGGGATTCCAAGGTTCTACCAGCTAGTGTAAGAGATTAATAAAAAGGTGGCGGACACTGATCAATGTGTTATAGACTTCACGTAGAGTGACCACCCCAGGGGCTTATTGCATAAAACTTTTTACCATAGAAGACTCTGGTAAGCGCAATTTTGCCACAGACATGTACATAGGAAAACTCTGGCATTAAGTTTGCCATATCAAAAAGTTTTTATGCAACAGGCCCCTGGTTACAACTGGCAAATGCTCACACGTTATTTTCCTTAATCCCTGGCAATATCCGGAAAGGCTTCAGATGTATAAGAAAACTAAATTGCCACTTTGATTGCTAGCACTATATAAGCAGGGCATAATATTTTACTCTTCATTTCTGTATCTGATCTACATGTTGATGAAACATAGACAACAATACTCTGTATGGATTTCCATAAAAGTTTCCGAGACAACATATAATTTTAGTGGCAGGATGTGATACCAGGAAAATTATTCCCTGATAGAATTGATTTCACTATCCTGTTGGTTCTTTGGATTGTGCTGTTTTACCAGGCAATCATTTAAACTTCATCAATTAAAACTTCATCAATTAATCTTCTAGGTATCACTGTAAAGCAGCATACATTCACTGTGAGAAGAAGGGACAAAGGCCTGGGACAAAGTAAACAACCTCCATTCAAGCATTCACAGTGGCAATATTGAACACAAAAGATATTTCCATCCTTCTCAGCCTGTGGAAAAATATTGCACAAGAGTCACACCAGGGACTTTCTTTTGTGTTGATGAAGCCATTGTGAATGCTTGAATGAAGTTGTTGACTTTGTCCCAGTCTTATGTCCCTCCTGCTCAGTGATTAACCCCAGCCATGTTGTTTTACCAGTCACTCATAACCTTCATCAATTCATCATCCAGGGGGCTGTAATATAAAAGAGATGCAATTAATCTTGCAATTAATTGCATCTCTTTGGTACACGTTTTGCCATTGACTTACGATAAATATTTATTGCAAGTTTAATTGCATCTTTCATGTTACACGCCCCAGATTTGGCTGCTTTTAAAGCTTTTAAAGCTCATTCCTCAAGGTCAGAGATGTACGTCTATTTTCATCCATGTCACATTTTATCTAAAGCTCCATATTGTAGAAAAAAATGAGTCATTTGGAGAAGCAACTGTCTTTGAATTGGATCTTGTTATTAGACGCATCCTCCACACACACTAACAAGCAAACATGTTGTTCTCCGTGCAATCATATCCTTCATCGATTCATCATCCAGATTTCGCAAGCACAAGCAGCATTTTCATCTATATCTGGTGCTATCAAAGCTGATTCCTCAATGTCAGAGACGTACATTCATTTTCATCCATGTGGAATTCCATCCTAAGCTCCATAGTGTAAAAAAAATGAATCTCTTGGAGAATTGTCTTTGAAATTGGAGATCATTATTTGACGCACCTCTGCCATGAAAGTCCTCCACACGCGCTGACACGCAAAAATGTTATTGTACTGTCTAATCGTAACCTTCATCAATTAATCATCCAAATATCGCTAGCACAAACAGCATTGCCATTTCTCAGCTGATTCCTCTTATTGTTCAGAGCCAGAAAAGTTTTGATCAATTTGACTGTCCATCCAAAGCTCCACATTGTACAAAAAATGAGTCTTTTGGAGAAGTAATTGTCTTTGAATTGGATCTCGTTATTTGACGCATCTTTGCCAAGCAAGTCCTCCACACGCAGCTGACACGATGAAGTATAAGACCAACTGAAAAGGAAAAACAGAGCGGACTCAGGTGACTTTTTAAACAGGCTTAAGAAGAGCATTAAGAGAGAGATATTGCCTCTGGTGTGACCTTTGGTGGTTAGGATGTGTAAAAATAAAAAAAATATAGAATGCAAGGCATACAGTACGCAAGAGAACAGGATAATAGGCATTAGGATCATTATGAGCTCTTACAAAATACCACTGGGCCACATCAACTTTGAATTATACAACCCTACTACAATTTGAAATTTTAAGAAAAAAAATGTTGGGATATATTTGAAGAAAGGCATATAAGGGACAAAAGGGTTGACTGTTGACTTTTATTGCTTCAACGGTGTAGGCTTATAAAGTCTTTCAAAAAAAGTTGTGCGGTACAAGCATTTTTTTTACATAACAAAACATATCAAAGTTTCAATTTTAAGAACTTTGGATTGGAACTATCATTCCATTATCAAGCTAATTAAAAACTGTCAAACAACAAGAGAAGAATATGTACAAGAAACAGTTGCTGTTTGTTAAATTTTAAAGTTCATTATGAAAGCGATTCTTCAGTCTGAAATTTAGAAAAAAAATTACACAATTTTATTTACTTTTGTTCACCTTTGTTCACTTTAACACAATTCTTTCCCGTTTTTTGGAACTACACACATTCTGAATATTACACTGTAGGAATGTTCCGATTGGTGACTCCTGTTGTTATATTCAAAAGATCTATCATGAATATAGATATTTTCCATGCTTCAGAATAACATACTTTTGAGAAAAAAAATTAGCATATCCTCATTCATCCATGAATACATGATAATTTGTAATAGTTTGTAATAATACTTACGATTATGATTATTGTTAAGATGATGATCAATTTCACGTTTTTCATGAACATAGATCGGGCCAAGCTTTTACTGCTCTTCTTGAATGTGAGTGACTGAAAGAAACAGAAAATATAAATAAGAATGATGTAGAGAGATGGATAATAAGTGAGAAATAGGCCTGATTATTTGTAGATCAGATAATTTCTGATTTTACAAAGCATTACAGGTCTAAAGAATGAAAAAACAGGCATGCTGCAAAAAAAAAAACACCTTAAACTAGGTATGCCTTTTCACCATGTGAAAGGCAATGGTTGAACAGAGATCCTTCTTGGAAAAAGTTCGAAAAATGTTGGTCCATCAGGTATCAAACTGTCTCATCTACCTTTAAACCTATTAATCTTTAGCCCGTGAACTTTTCCGACTTATATTTTCGTCTAAATAGCCTTTATACAATACCCGAGTTTGTCTCCCTCATTTGTGGATTTAAAAGGCCTTTCTCACGCAAAATTCTAGGGCCCCATGAAACACAAAATGTTCTTGAATCAGCTAGCCTGGTGAACAATGAACAAATAAATAAGTATCCCATTCTTTAACAGTTTATTTTGCCTATTTGTCCTTTTAGATGAAAATTTTAAAAAAGATGGAAGGATCCTCCCTTCGCATCAGATAATGGTTAATCAATAATAATAATAATAATGCTATTTATAAAAAAAAAAAAAAAATATAAGCGCAAAATCCATTTGATGGATCACGGAGTGCTCAAGGTGCATAAATGGTGAAATTTTATTTTGAGACCAACTTACCGTGGTTTCTAGATCTTCTGTCTTGTCAATCAAGAGCTCTAACCTTTCTCCTCGATTTGACACTGATTCTGCATGTAAGAAAAATAACATGTTTTTTTTAAAAGAAGACAATTAAAAAATGATTGGGAAATCTTAACAATTAATTCAAATTAATATTATGTGTGCAGGCACAAATTAATGCACAACATTCAAGGGTCAAGCTTTGGATATCTTATTGCAGTTCAACTGGCCTGATTTCCCACCCTATTTTAAGTGTTTAACTCTAAAGGCTGCACAGAGTGGTAAGGATTTCCAATTACTGGAACCTTGCTTTTACTGTTCTTTTGTTGTTGTTGTTGTTGTTGTTGTTGTTGTTGTTGTTGGTGTTGTTGGTGTTGATGCTGTTGTTGTTGTTGTTGCTGTTGTTGCTGCTGCTGCTGTTGTACAGCATGTATTGGCTTTATTTTGGCAGGAACCCATGCCGAATATTTTTGCATCTATCAATGGTTTTTGGTGTAAGTCAAGTGTCCAGTTCAGGCAACGATTATTGATCATCCATACTATTCTTGGCAGAGGATGTTACGTCATTCACTAAATCATATCCAATCCCTGCATTTTAAACTTCCAGATAACTTTGATCTAAAAATTCATCAAGAATTCTTACCAATATTTCTGACCATAATTTGGTTGAGTTCATCCAAGTCTTGCTGTACCTCTGACATTCTTGTATGGTTCGATAATGGTTGTGCAAAATACCTCTGTTTAAAAAATGAGAACAAACAGATATAAACATCAAAATATGACCGTTTTATCATACATTGTGACGACCAGGGATTTAATTTAACAACAATTTGGTGTACAAATCATGCAATATCAACAAGTTGTTAAGGCAACAAATCTTGAAGAAATAACCCAATTTCAATTCAATTATTTCGAATATGTTTTGGTGGTAAAGACAACTCTTTCCTTTACAGTTTGCTGTGAGATCATAGTAAATCTAATCAATTGCTGGTGTTGCACAGCATGCGCCAAAGAATCAGTCAAAGATTCATTGACTGCTTTTTATATTATAAAATATAAATATGACTATTAGAAATGTTATTCACTAAACAAAAATGAATTCACTGTTTATGACTGACATACTTTATAGCCTAAATAAAGGCAAACAGTACCCATTTCATCTATGCCAGGCTGTTCAGAATTAAATACCACACTGCAGTTTGCTGACTATTTTCAAGACAAATATACTGTAATCTTGTAAGTATATAAGGGTAATTTTGTCTGTAGCAAAGGCCACATTCAAAAACCTTTAGTGTAATAAAGCTTTTGAAGCTGCTAACTGTAATTTCCATTATAAAAAGAAAATTCTGAGAAAGTGACACATTTGTGGTATTTTTGTAAGTCCCATGTTTCCTTTTCATAAAAGTTATCTTTCCAGGTACAAGAAAAAAAAGTCAAGTTGATCAGAAAGCAAAAACAAGCTATGAGATACACGTATTGATACTGTCAAGCCTGCTTTAACGACTACATGTACCTGTAAATAAAGACCATTTTCCTTGACTCCCTACAAACCAATTTGTAAATGAACCGGTCTACAGAGACGGCCTGCTGTTAAAGAGTCGAACGTACGGACAGATTTGACTCTACCTGATTTGTCTATAATTGTATGTTAAGAATGGCCTAAAAAGCTGGAATTTGGTAACAGACATGAGAAAAAAGAAAAAAGTCTGGTAAAGTGGTTGAGCTACATGTAAATACTATTCATGTGTTGTTTGTACATTAGGACAACCCAGGCAGGCCTTCAAGTTTACAGACATCTGATATTATGAAGGCAATGATCCTCCTTATCAGTTCTAAACAAACAATAATCAAGGTGGCTTACAGACAGAACAAACAGAACAGTTGTATGTAGATCAATACATTCATGAATGTACATTTATGAGAATGAAAGGAACACTTCTAAAATGATGCATTGTGGAAACGAAAAAAAAAAAAATCTGCTTTAATAAAGAAAATGACTTGCTTTTAAGTTTTTATCATGGTTCTCAAAGAAATTAATTGTTGATTTACTAATTTTACTCCATTTTTTCCTCATTTTTTTTTTACTTTACTTTTCAACTTTGTGGGTTGAAAGGCACAACATCCAAAGAGTACATACTAATTTGACAACAAGATTTTTTTTTTAAATCTGGATCAAAAGCCATTGTTTGCTTTAAGAAAGAAGCCTAAAGAAGCAAAATAAATCCAGATTCTGATAAGTTTGTACAGCAACACATTCTGAGAACAAAGAACATATCTTGTTGGTTAGACTTTACTTACAATTTGTGCTGCTAATACACTGGAGAATTCACTGTTCATAGCAAAGGGAAGTGCTGTGTGTACTCTGGAACCGTACGTAGCTGTAAATCTGAATATTGGACGAAGAACAAAACAAGACATTAAAACTAGTCTGACTAATATGAGAATGCTGGTTATGGTTTCAGTTTAAAAATAAACAATGGTGCTCAATAGTACAAGTTATATGATAGTTGGATTTTCCCCAAGATTTTCATCTGGCAATGTAATTATCATTATCAAATATGGAACAATTATATGATGAACTATACTGTACCTTGGTGTGTCAAACAGAAAATTGAAAATTTTCTCAATTATTTAATTCATTCTTCCCAAAAATTCATCATTTTATCCATTATTAAAAAATACTTGTACATCCATACTAACATAAATGTATTTCACAAAATGACATTTTAGTGCTACAATCACATACCATAACATTCTAAATAAACTCTTTATCATTGGACATGTTAAAAAATAATCAAATCAAAGCAAATGACAAATTTTCTCATGAAATAATTTGTGTTGCACAAAAAAATTTATATTCAACATTTCACATGCTTCAGAATTTGTATCTTCATAAAAATGCCATGTACCTAATGCACTTTGGCAATTCTTCCACTGCTTTATCCACATTAAATATATTTCAATTCATCTAAATATGGAAACGAGACGATCAAAATTATAAGAACAGTTACTCACTTCTTTTTTATTTCTTGTAGGAATGCAAATGCTCTTGATCTTTCAAAGTCCTGAAAAATACAAAAACAAAGAACACAAATTCACATATAGTAAAGAAATATCAAATCCAGGCTTGAACTAATTTTTGAGGACCAGGTCACATTGTTAAAACTAGAACAGCATAAGGAAAAGAAATAAAGGGCACAATAAATCTCAGGGGCCATTGGATTGGCCCGGAGGCCAGTCAGTGGGGCATCATCCAAGGCCGGACCTTTGATGGACGTCAATTAATTTATGCCCGTCAAATAATAGTGCTCTATTTTTTTTTAGCAAAATCTTACCAATGATATTAGGGTACAGGCCACATAGCAGTCTCAACGTTTCATGGTATATACATGTTTAATATGGTTTTGATGATTAACAATCATTACCCTTTGCAACAAAAATCTTTTGAATATATTGGTAACAGCATTAAAAAAGGAACTATCAATACAACAGGCTGTAAATTTTTTTACCTTGGGTCCTTACAACATGGGGGAAAATCCCTCATTAGGTCAAACATTGTCAAAACATGTGATTTTATTATGAACTCTACTGCTCTCCCCTCCCATCCCTCCCAAACAAGATCTGTGACTTAAGCTTTAAATACTCACATCATCTGTGATGCACATGTAGATAATCCTCTCCTCAGAGACATAATGGAAGAGGTACGCTCCATGCGAGTACGTCAGCTTAGCGTTCTGTGGCGGTATCTTCATCAGGACCTGCTCCGTCACCTCGCTGAAGTTCCCTTGGCAGGCCGCGTAGTTCGCTAGCACCGTCGTGCCGCGAGCGATGACGCCGTAGAGGATCGGCATGGTGTCTGCGTCTGAGGATCTCCTATAAATCTGGCTGACACCTTTCACTGGAGACTCTGAAAGGTTGGAGAGATAAGAAAGTTTCTGAGTTGGTCCAGGTGCCATTCTCTATTGTTCTTTGGCACTACACAAAAAAGAAAGTACTAATTTCTGCAGAATCACTAGAACAGTTTTACTGGATGAAACAGCATCAAGACATTGCATTTCAAATTAAAAACAGATCTCAATGTTTCATGTACATATATGTACGATATGGTTTTTGTAATCACCAATCATTATCATTTGTTAAACTTAGCAACAACAATTCAAAATATAATCCAAATAAATCTGCAGGTAACAAAATATAAATTGCTGCCCAAATATAACAAAACTCAAATTCAAGATCCACTTCTGTCAAAAGTCGAATATCAAACTTAATAAATTCCCTCTGGAGAACAACAAAAATCAAGCAAACAGCTGTACCACTTGGGTCACAATGTTTAACAGGCCTTTCTACATGGAATCTTGAGGTGGCATTATTGAAACAATAACAATATTTTGCTGGTATGCAAGTGGGTGAAGAGGGATGGTATTTTCTTTGGTATGTTTATGAGTGTTCCCAAGGACCAATTACAATAGATGGTCTACCATTAAATACTCAAATTGTGTTATTTGATACAGCATACCTGCATTGTTTTAATGACTAGATATTGCTATTGCAATTCACTGATATATATAGTTTCCTTGATATCGTTTGTTTTTCACATGCCATTGAAATACTATTTTCAATAATGTCATTGAAATATTCAGCTACAGTGATTGTATAAATCTGTTGTTGTTTTGTTGTTCTAGTTTTTTCCATATCATTTCAACGGATCTACATGTAGGACTCACATAGAAGGTCTATGGCCAGGAAATCTTGGTGTCCCTTTTTTCACACACATTTTATAGCCATAAAACTTGTCTCATTTGAATCTCTGGGGAATCCCACAAGTTGACTATACATACATTTTGCCCAAAAGCTTTTAGAAAGGATTTCAACTAGAAATTTTTTAAAGTGCCTACACATTTCTTCTTTGTGGGACTGTTCCCCCAAGGACATATCACATCAGACATCTCCTCCTCAAATCAACTCCACCTAAAAATGTTTCTCCCAAGGAAAACTCCAGGACAACTCCCCACAGGATCCGGGACAGCTGGGCCGGGATATAGAACTGAAATATCTCATTATAACGTGTATTTCTCATATTGTCTGCAGGCACAGACCATTGGCTTTTGGTGTGTGGATATGCAGAGCATGATACAGAGTATGCAATCTTGGACTATGTGACACACTGCATTGCTTCTTCCTAAGCAATAATACTAGTCATTGACTAAAGATTCTGTATTATGCACTTGAGTACTCGAAAACGAGATTCTGTGCTTGCAGACCAATTTCTGATAGCCATGTAGTCGCACAGAGACAGTGTAATGTTAGGCCGAGTTGTAATGTCCCCCTCTCCTATGACAATCCTTCTAAAATTAGGGTATAGATCCGGCTACGTTTCTGGAGGTACATACTCCTTACGTTTTTGTTCCCAGTGATATATAATTCAAACTTGCACATCCCAAATTAAAGCACGTTGTAAAAAATAGAGCACAAGCTGATCGTTTTTCCTTCATTTCCATTTCTTTCAAACTGGTCGTAAAGTTAAAGGTACATTTCAGATTTATCCAGAAGTCTTCTCAATTTCCTATCACACATGCATAGCATGAATCTTGTAACTAGGTTTTCTTCTTGCGCTAAGATTAGGAAAAATAATAGATTCTACTATAAAAACTACATGTAAACGCATTTTTACATCAATGTAAAAATTTACATTTACATTTATAATTTGCAGCCTTTCTAGGGAGTTTCTAGTGCTAGTTTTTACAATATTTAATTGAAAGATCTACACATGGTATTACATCAAAAAGTGCTTTGAATCTAAACTGGGTAATTATGAGTCATAATTTTTTTTTAGAATTTAGTTTTTTATTTATTCAAGAACACAAAAATTAAAAATGTACAAAACAAATCAATTAGATATAAAAACAAATAAAACAGCAAAAAAGACCGTAATAAGATTGATAAATAAAAACATGGGTAAAGGCATAAATCTGTCAACATTTGCGATCCCAAAGCGACGCTTCGAAGAGAAAAAAACTCAATGTACCACTCAATGTACCACTCAAACGTCTGACCGGCGATGTAGAATCGAAGATAGAAAGGATCCACATTCATACACGTGCCTATACCTCACTCATCAGACCCCATCCTATTCATTCCCGTCCATCACCATCCCTCCCTCCTCCCCCATATACC
>BQKZ01010014.1:2500-10186 GCA_036244855.1 Temnopleurus reevesii | reverse complement strand
CCTGGCTCATGTATTAAGTCAATTAAGTCAATGTATAAACATAATAGAATGGAGTCTCCAAGTTAATGATCAAAGTGGTGCCTCTGATTTTTATTGTTAGGGCATATGTTAGGGCATGCAATATAATTTTTAATTACGCTCTAAATCACGAACGTTGGCTCCAACTTCCTGCATATAAAAAGGCCGTCTCATACCTTCGCGTGTTAGCCTACTCCGGCCCATAGTTTTAGAAAATTAAAACAAAAATGCTCTCCGCACGCACAAATACGCTGATTATACGTTGGACTGACATTCGACATGCGCTCCTTGAGCGCAAGTCGCACGTCAGTCCATTGTCTGATCAGGATTTACCGCGCGCTCGGCTAGCGTTTTCAACTATCAAAAACGCTGGGCCGATGCAGGCTAAAAACGCAATCTATGAGTCGGTCTTAAGATTTTTCTTTTTGTCATCAGACTTTCATCAATTCTCGCTCCTTGCCGTTAAATGAATGTGTGAAGTAGGAAGCCTTGCAACCACTAAATCTGCTTAATGACATTTTTCGATAAAGCATATAAGAGAATATACTGCGACGGAAAGTGACTCACATAGCATCATATTGTTAAATAAATGTATGAATTAATGAACCAGGGAGGGGGTTATAAAAATTATGTCGTATAACCCACAGATTTAACGACAAGAAAAGCTATACGATTCAAGCGCCATTAAGATTCTTACAATACACTTTTCCTAACAAGTTTGGATATTTTATTTAGTTTGAGTTTTCCTAAATGACCCTATATCATTCTAATCTTTGTCAAGTTTTTTAGATTTGATTTGATTTGATTTGATTTTATTTTATTTTTCCACTTTCGTTTACAATAACAAATCATATATGACAATAATACATATCAATCAAGAAATAGTTACACAAAATCGAAAAATTAATAAGAATTAATAAAAAAATTAAAAAAAAGATAACAAAAGTGGGGGAACCTAAATTAAAAGCAAAGCTTGTATTGCTTAAGACCCAGTGAAATAACTTTTTTTTAATATACCACATTAACCAAAAAAAAAAAAACCAAATTTGTTGATTGGAAAATACTTAATTTTGTAAAAACGAAAAGAAAAAAATAATGATAACGGCGACCATATTTATAATAGCAGTTATTTACAATAGACGTAATTTAGAGACGTAATATATATTTACAATATACTTAATTTGGGAAAAATGCCAGAGGCTGAGCTAGGTCTGCTCCGGAAAGATCTTGCTTTGATTAAAATCAGAAATCTCAGACGAACACATAAGAAAATTGAAGTAAATCTGACCTGAAATAAGAAACTTATGAATAAAGAGATAATAACGATTGAACAGTGGTTTTCATAAATTACTGTACGGCGTTCGTCACAACACGTGACTTTCGGTCACGTGCCTTGACGTAAGTAATCCACTTCCCGTCATCAAGCTCATCAATATTGTTCTTAAATATAAAATACTACTTTTGTGAGCTAAAATGTGACATTCCAAGAATTTAATCTGACGATCAAGGGTATAAATGACCATAATTTATCGACAATCAAATAAGCTCGAAGATGGCTATATTAGATGTATTTCAAGTTATTTTAATAATACTTGGATTTCGCAGCCGGCCAATTATTACACCGTGCGTTCAAAAGTCAAAATGGCCGTTGACCGCTCGATGACAAATAGCGCAAGGGTATCTCTCGAGTGCTTGTTCCGTATGGTGTGGCAGTGTATTGAAGCGCATACTGTACGTGCTCTTACAAGGTTGTGTGTGTGTATGTGGTAATGAGCTTGGAGTATCGCGATACCGTTTGCGTGAAGATGAATTATGTCTTAGAATAGATTTGTATTTGATTTAAATATTCTGGACTACATTCGACCAAAATACTTCAGAGAGGTTGTTATTTTGACATATTTGAGGTAGAAAACAAGTTGTAGGCACAACCGTAATGTGTGCAAATGTAGTTTTCTACCTTTAAGGGGATTTTTTTTTGCAGTTGTGCAACTTTTGAACAGCACCCCTAGGTATTTATAATCAAAACTTTACGGGTACTTTTGGTACGATATCAGGTCATAATGTGACCAATTTTTTATGTTTAGTCTTGAAATAAATAATCATATAATATTGACTGGCCTTGAGGGAGATACATACTACATATACTTCCCTCACGGCATCCGTATTTTCCCGAGTCGAAGACGAGTGAAATATTTGTGGTATCTCCCGAAATAAAGGTCAGTCAATGTTATTATTATTAATTGACGTAATTTATTAAAGTGCTGGACTTACTTAGGCAAAGTATGATCCGAAATATGATCCCAAAAGCTTTTTTTAAAAATCAGCGGTTGACTGCACACATAGTCCACACACACGTACCGGCCTGGTTCGCTGCAATTCACTGCGCGCACTGGATATCCGCATATCAGCTGCCCTGGGAACCCTGGGGACGTAAAGGGAAATACCGCTATTATGGACCGCCAATTTTGTACACAAACGCCATTGATATCGCGCGAAGAGGGGTATATCGTTGTTATTCCACTCTACAAAGCGATGAGGCATTGTGACGTAATCGATGTTGCGCAAGTCAATATAGACAATAAAATACGCGTTTTGTCTCTAAGACGCCTTGATCAGGTAATAATGAATTATGTTGGAGGGTTAAAATGGATGAAAATGTCCAAACATGCTTATCAACAGTGTATACTGCACTTGTATGCTCCACAGGTCTGTGGTGCGTGCACTCCCCAAATCAGAGAGGTGTTTCACCAAGATAAGAAAGACTTTACGCACGACTTTACGTTCGACTGGTATCCTTTCTTGCGCGTAATCATTCATAATATTACGCGCATTCAGCGCAAGAATTGATACCAGTCGAACTTAAAGTCGGGCGTAAAGTCTTTCTTATCTTGGGGAAACACCTCCCAGATTCGATTTCAGACGACTATAGTTCCAGATGACGTCACAATGAATGGCATCTATGCAAGAGTCACGCGCTCGTTTATGCGCTCGTCATAGATCAGTGAGCGAACGGGAAATTCGAGAAATACTCGTCACAGATTAGCCGAGGCTCATCACATGCTCATCACAGCTGTGAAGTAGCAATGCGCAGTGCAGCGCGCAAAATGTGACGTTTACTTACGATCTACAGTGACTGTGACGAATGAAATTGAAACATCCGTATTGTTCGACTTTGAACTGAGATCTTTGAACATTTATTAGTATTTTGTAGACCCTTCGTGGGTATGTCGAATTCTTACACAACATTGCACAAGTGGACCACATCATTAACACACAAGGATAAAGCACAAACATGAATTGTGTATATACACAAACTTTTTAATGCATTAAATGTGAACATGGGACTAATATACGTCAACGAGGGGATGTTGCTAAAAAGTTGCCATCAATGGCAAAGTGGTCAGCTGTATCAAAATCATTGATTCGTAAATGCGTCATATCAAAAGCGCAACCAATACGTACGCAAATGAAAACGCTCATTCTTATTTGTAACTGATTTGCAGTTGCTATCGATTGACACTTTGTACCAATTCTCATAAGACCATACAATATATCAAATATCCCCCAGTTATCAGAAGACACAGTAGGGAATGATTGAACGTCCATTGAAAATTTAAAGTACATTTAACACGATATAAACTATTTCCGAAAAGTTAAGTGGGCGACAGACAATAGAACCGTACGCCGTGTATTCAACTGTGCCGACACAACAAACGCCAGCCAATTCTGATTTGAATAGAATTACAAAGGGCCATTGAATTTCCGTTCGACTTAATTTTTCGAAAATAGTTTATAAAAAATAGTTTTTTTGATAATCAGATTAGTTCCCCTTGAAAGGATCGCCAGATTGCTGGAACTGAAGACATAAACAGAATCGATCATTTATATGAAATTTATGCTTGTAGGTAAGTTGGCGGTAAGTCACGGTTTTTATACAAATTCCTTGAGAGATGTTCATTAAAATTCACTGACATTCAAAAGTGTAGCATATCCTAAGTCTTGTATTTCAATGAAATTTGTCCTTTTCTTGGTTCATTCTACCACAGTGCTAGCCCATAATAGGAGGGCAAATTTTATGCTTTCTCTTTGCACAAAGTTATTCTTGACAAACCGAAACCTTGCCAGAGGCTTGCCCGACATCACACCAAGTATTTTATGTAACATGAACTCCAAGTATATACATTTGAATCTTTTAGTAAACCTATCTTTTCAATGTGTTCGTAAATGAGAAAATCCTCATGAGTCACAGGATTGTGAACTATTTTGTAATGCAAATCTTGGATTCACGAGTGCATTAACAACTTAAGGCCCGAGCACACCAAACACGGTATGGCATCACGGCACGGTTGTTACGCGATATATTCAGTGTGATTGGCCATTTGTTAAACATCATTTGCACGTAATACCGTGCCGTGTTTGGTGTGCCCGGGCCTCTATTTTACATACTTACAAATTAATACGAGTGCAAATTTACACCTTCATACCATTTTTTGTGCCCCCCCCCCTCCCATTGAGCACTAAATATTAATGGATTTGGTCCCTTATATGTCACATGTATTATTATTTTTATGATTTATGAAAAGGGCGATCGCATTTTAGCAACATTGGATCAAGCATGGCATTTGTGCGTAGCTTCCTCGGAACTTTGTACTGGTTCGCGCTCGTGTTGGTGTGCGTCAGAATTTAGCTTTTTAAATCGTCGAATGTTCATTACCAATTTGTTTCACATTATTGAAATTAATACAAATGCAAATTTAAACCTTTTAAAAAGGTGCAATATTGCATTTTCTTCTCTAAATATGCAAATAGTCCTACATTAGATCGATCATGGCATTGGTGCGTAGCTTTCTCGGAATTTTGTACTGGTTCGCGCTCGTGTTGGTGTTCGTCAGAATGTAGCTTTTCAAATCGTCGAATGTTCATTAACAATTTGTTTTACATTATTGAAATTAACACAAATGCAAATTTAAACCCTTTAAAAAGGTACAATATTGCACGTTTTCGCTAAATATGCAAATGGGCCAACATTAGATCGAGCATGGCATTGGTGCGTAGCTTCCTCGGAACGTTGTACTGGTTCGCGCTCGTATTGGCGTGCGTCAGAATTTAACTTTTCAAATCGTCGAATGGGCATTAACAATTTATTTTACATAATAGAAATTAATATTAATGCAAATTGAAACCATAATGATAAAGACATCAAATTTTAGCAAATTGCAAAATTCCATCTTTTTCGCTAAATGTGTACATGGTCCAACATTAGATCGAGCATGACATTTGTGCGTAGCTTTCTCGGAACTTTGCACTGGTTCGCGCTCGTATTGGTGTGCGTCAGAATGTAGCTTTCCAAATCGTCGAATGGGAATTAACAATTTATTTTACATTATAGAAATTAATATGAGTGCAAATTGAAACCTTAATGATAAAGTCGTCCAATTGTTTTAGCAAATGGCAAAGTTCCATCTTTTTCGCTAAATGTGCACATGGTCCAACATAAGATCGAGCATGGCATTTGTGCGTATCTTTCTCGGAACTTTGTACTGGTTCGCGCTCGTGTTGGTGTGCGTCAGAATGTAGCTTTTCAAATCGTCGAATGTGTCGGGTTTCACGATGTGGATCCGAGGGTTCAAGATGGCGCCATCTCGACGAAGTTCCTTGTAGTGGACGTTGACCTCGCAGAATTTAGCATCGATCTGGTTTGAAAAAAAAGTAAGTAGGAGAAATAACGTTTAAAACGTTGAAGAAAAATCAGATTAAAAAAATGTCAAAAATTTACCAAAATCAGGTAATCCGTTCAAAAGTTATGAGTCATAATTCCCTATGATATTGTGATTCCTGATGCTGATGGGGATCTGTGCGCCCGGCAATGTTGACGTCATGTTTGAAAAGTCCTCGTCCAGTCAGTTTAAGAAATTGTACATTTTCTTTTTTTTTACAGAAAAAATTGTTCGCCTTTTAGAGCAGTTTCGTTTGTAAATTATTGTAAATTATGACAACCAAATTCTTTAATTTGCAAAAGATTATGGGAAAATTATCAATGGCTGTAAGTTGATTTAATAAGTTGGCCAAACTCAGAAGAAAGAATGGGTTTGTGACAAAGATCCTCTAGTACAGTTTCACAACCTTTTTGAAAGATCATAAGCGCTACTGCCGCAAACTTGCGTCAAAAGAGGCTTCGAAACTTTGCTAGAGTTTCAAAACCTTTTGCGTCCCCACGACAAAAAGTTTCAAAACCTTTTGATCATGTCGGAAAAAGTCGTAAGACCTAAAATAATTCGAAACTTTATAAACGCCTTACGTGTGGACGACACTATTGATAATTAGCACGTTCCGATCAACTGCAACTTGTAATCAATTGCAACTTTTGAACAACACCCCCTATAGGAGTGTTGCCAGGGGTTGATTTTCCGAGGGTGATTATCATAGGGGTAGTAATCGTATCGTAGGTGGTCATTGTCTGAGGGGTAATTTTCCAAGGTGTAGTTGTCCTTGAAGTAGTTTTCCTCGATGGGTAGTAATCCACAGATGATTGTTCGGGGTGGTTGTGCGGGTGCCATTGTCAGAACGGTAGTTACGAGGATGGGTCAGAGAATCGTTACAAGTGGGGGGTCATCCTTCCAAATCCAATTTAGAAGCCCTAATGCAATGCGATGCAATGCTTCCGATATCTATTCCCACGTGCAGCCAAAAGAGGTGATCATTGATTACAAAAAAGGAGTAGTAGAAGCATACCATTTGTTTCTCCTCCTTGGAAATAGGTGTGTCCCGTGACTCTGATTCCAGCTCCAGAAATATGAGGTAGTACGGCATTATTTCATCTTTTTCATAAGCTGCAAAAGCGTGAACAAAAACGATTATTAAACTTTTCTGATGCATTTATCTCGTTTTTAAAGGAAAAATGTTAAACATAAGTTATCATACTATTTATTCAAAACGGATTCCTCCGTCCCAAACTCCATTGTTGTTCTTCTCTCTTTTTAATGAAATTAGGTGCAGTTTCCGAGGGCTATTGTCATTTTTTGTTCATGATTTCGATTTGAAAAACAATTTCTTAGTTTCCTTAAATGGCCCATATATTGACTTGCTGTCACATATGATTCTATTATCATTGCTTTGTACCTTACTATGATTTATAGTACATGTACCTGGACTTTCTTCAGTGACGATAGTGCTCTCGGCCACGGCATAATCGACAAGCTTGACGCCAGACCACTCAGCTACACATGCCTTAATAGACATCTTTACCATAAGTTGATTGAGTTTCTCATAGCGCAAATTTAGCATGAGTCCAATCCTGTAACATACAAAGAACAAAAAAAAAAAGCAATATGAAAAGAAAACATTTCCGGAATGATAATATAATAGTCATTTGCCACCAGAGCCCTTTACAACAACTCGGCTACACATGCCTTAATAGACCCCTTTATCATAAGTTGATTGAGTTTCTCATAGCGCACATTTAGCATGAGTCCAATCCTGTGACATAACAAAATCGGGAAGATTATAGTCCTTTTCAAAATGTTCCATTGGCTACAGGTGGTGCTTTATAGTCACCCCATAAGCAAATAATATTTTAATATTAATCAAGTGACCAGTTCGCTGAAGGATGCGCGAAATTTTGTTAAAAAACATCTTCTTCTTCTTCTCTTTTCTTATCCTAAGGCTTTT
>BQKZ01010013.1:9624-20051 GCA_036244855.1 Temnopleurus reevesii | reverse complement strand
GAATAGGGAGAGAGGAAAGAGAATGACCGTGTGTGTGTTTATTTGTGTTCACATTTGTATTAGCGCTGAAGCGATAGGGCTAAGGGTGGTTGGTGATGGTGGAATAAAAAGATGAGAGGGATTAGCTCACAGAGATTATCATGAACAAACGCATATATGCAGGCTATCCTTACTGAGCTGCCATGCTGAAGTGATTTCTCGCTTATATACATAAAGTCTACAAACAAATGTTGACATAAATCTTGTTCGACTGAGACACGTATGTGAATTAACCAGTGCCATTCAAATTCATTAATTTTCATATCTGGGCAAATAATGCGCACTATAATCGTATTATATATGAATTAATGAAAAAAAAAACACGTTGATTGTCTGTGGGTATAGCCATGCGCGCTTCCAGGATTGTTGACCAAGGGGTTGGGGGAGGGGTTCGACTGTTGGCGCCCCTCTAAAAAAAATTGGCGTCGGGAGGGGAGTTGAGTTGGGCTGACAAAAAAAAAAGGTCATCGCCTCCTTTGACGCCCTCCTTGGCAATTGTGGCGCCTTTTTACCTCAAATTTAGCGTCCCTAGGTCTGACTCGACGGGCTCGCGTCTCCAAAGCCCCCTCCCCCCACGGTACACGCATGATAACTTTGAGCTTGATGGGCAAAGAAAAGAAAAATTGCACATTATATCGGATATGTTCTTTCACAAACGGTGATGAAATAATTGTGTGCGTCATCATCACCTTTTCCTCTTTTGTTCACTTTTAGAAAAAAGAGAGTTGTATAAATTGGATATTCCAGACTGTGATTAAACTGCACTATTTACCCATAAATCTTTGATCAATGCAATGTTTATTAATGCCGTTTGCGAATCGGCTTTTGCGTTGTATTTTGGTCCACTATGATGCATTAAAAACTTAATTATCCTGACGAAATGAACAGAAAAGGTTGCAATAACCATGATAACAGAAATCATTGAATTGATAATATCCCCAATCTCATACAATATTTGGAGTACATGAGCGTGTTTACTTGCATATCAACAGAGCCGTGCTAATTGAGTGGCGACACCAATCAATCAGTTTCATTTACAGAGCAAACTTTGAAATAAACCGCTTGCATTCCCATGTCACACCAACCCTAACGGCGGATCCAGCTTTTACCAATGCTAACGAATATATGGGTTGGTTCATGTGATGAAAAAAGGCCTGCCCTAACATTTTTTTTCTCTGGGGGGGGGGGGGTGGGAGGGGCTCTTGAGTGGGCTGAATCTGCAGTTGGCGCCAACATCAAAGTTATACTGCATCTTTATAAGTTAAACGACCAATCATACTGGTCTTTGCACTTATTCAATCTTGATGACTGGCAAATGCTGGTAGAAACCTGCTTATGCTAGCGCCTGGGCAAAGATAACGCATTTCATATCCATTAAAGTAGATATTGATTGGGAAAATGTAAATACGACTAATTTCATATATATGTGGAGAGCGAAAAGGCTATGTAACAAAACTATATAACTGTAGAATGCTCTATCATTACCTACAATAGTAATCGTGTTTTAAAGGAATGCCCTATTCGGCACAAAATACATGTATCCTAATGACGTCACCATATGTACTCGCACTTATCATGCGCGCAGATTGTTTGTAGAAATGACACCAAAAGTGGGACAATGTATTATTTTCTATCGATAGCTACCTTAGGAGCAAGTTGAATGGCGAGTTCCTGTGTACAGTCAATGTTCGAACCGGTTAGCACGCAGTGTGGCTGGGTCTAAAAGCTGTCGATGAAGTTTTGCGTCGATTTTCAGTCGTTCATTTCAATCCACACAATAAGTAGATTTGGTATATGTTTTTTATCACTGGAACTTTGGGAATCATAATGTCACGTAAAACTCTGCCTGTCCTGATATTGCTTGCAATGGCGTTTCTACTTCTGAGTCTGATAAATTATGATTTGTTTTATAAGGAGGACGTCAACTTACTGAAAAACTATTTCAGCGATTTATACATACAGCATTTGTCCAACGGAGAGCGTCCTAAAGATCAGAAGTATATAAAGTATGATCACCAGGCACCATCCATTGCTGACAATAATCTAATGCAGCTTAATGATTCATTCCTACAAACAAACATTGCCATTGGACATCACCTTCCAGAAAAGCACAGGATTGTTGACGGTAAAGGATCAGGTATCGACGTGGCCAACAAAGACTTGAAGAAGAGGGTTGCTAGTTGTTATGACTACGGTGTAAGAAAAGCCCCGTTTTCATACGATTTGCAAGAGGAAAGACAATGCAAGAGACGGCTTCCGGAAGCCCTTGTGATAGGTTTCAAGAAGTGTGGTACAGGGACGCTAAGTAGGTACCTGGACCTGCACCCAAGTGTGTCCATGTCAAGAGAGATCAAATTCCCAGGAAATACTGTTACGACTTCTTCTATTGCCGACTGGATCCAGCGTATGCCTCTGAGTAGTCCGCAGCAGTTACCAATGACGGAGAATCCTTCGTTTTCTTCACCATGGTTCGCGACGTAGCTGGCGCCACACCTTTCTGCCAAGGTCAGGCTGCTCATGATCTTACGTGACCCCGTGCAGAGGGCGCTGTCGGATTATCTGCACATGGTCGCTCATGTTGGTCCTCCTAAGGATTATCCTTTTGATGTTGTCTTCAATGGCGTCAGACTCCGCGAGACCTTCGAGAAGACAGTGTTGGAGCCTGATGGCACATTGATAGAATCGAACATTATACGAACAGGAGTATATATCGATGCTGCCAAGAGAATTCTGAAGATCTACCCTCGAGAACAAATCATTTTCCTCGACGGGGACGCCTTTGCAGAGGATCCCCATCTGACGATGAAAGCCGTAGAGGCATTTCTAGGCTTGCCAGAATTTTACAGAAAATCTTACTTTGTGAAGAATCAGGCCAAGGGATTTTACTGCGCGAAAGTGCCGGAACGACCAGACTTTGGTTGTATGATTCCATCCAAAGGGCGCCCTCATCCGAAAGTGCCAGATGATGTCTTAAAAACATTGTATGATTACTACAGGCCGTACAATACAGAACTCGTTGATGATTTAGGCTTAAACTTTTCTTGGTTTCATAAATGAATGTACATGACAGAACGTGACTGAAATAATTGTTCTTTTTTAAATATCCATTATGACGATCATGCATTCCGTTTGGAAGTAATTTTCATTTTCATGATAGAGAGATAGAGATAGCAGAGATGCCAGCCGTTCCGGAATAAGCGGGGTTACTAATAGATGCAAATTTCATGCATTCTTTGTACCCAATTGTTGTTCTTGATAATCCGGAGGGTTACCTAAGGCTTGCCCGACTCGGCAATATGTAACGTGTGCAAATTGGAATCTAAGTATTTTAGTTCAAATTAATGTTATTAACCGACTTAAGAAATACCATGTAAATATATCTGCACATCTTATTGCAATTTCCCCATGAAATCCGATATAATGATTTATCCTAAAAGTAAAAATTATCTGAATTCTAGTTTTGAAGATGAAAATATTGGCATATAAAGATTTTTTAATTGGAGGCGAATTTTACCCTCAAAATAAGTACAACTTAATTGTCATTTTAGGTGTGTTTTCTCCATTTTAGCAATAAGGTTATGTCGCATTTGGATGAGAGGTTATTAGCATTAATTTCCATGATGTATTACAAAAAAATTCCCAACAGTCTCCTTTAAACATTATTATGTAAAATAAATAGAAAAAAAGATAATCGATTACCAACGAATTAGATCCGCTATTATTTAATAACTGGCCTTTGCATTATATATGACAATGTATACATACGAATCTCACAAGTATGTTATTACGTAAAGAATGTTAAAAATAACAATTGCTGGGGTTTGTCACATTTGAAAACAAATACATATAACTTTTTACTACAACATCTTTGATATTTTAGAACATTCGTTCATGGCTGAGGTATTATACAATTGTATATTCTGCCCTACTCTGACAAAAGGAAGCAACTCTGGGAAACATGTTTTGTAGTAAATCAAGAAAACGTGTTTTCCATTTCCAATGAAATATGTGGAGTTGCTTCCTTTTGATATGTCTATATCTTGGTAACTAGGGATTATTTTACCTAAAGTCTTTCACTATATTATAGAGGATACCTTAAATAATTCAAATCAGGGAAAAAGTCAATTTTGATAAAATTCAGAGTTGCTTCCTTTTGTCAGAGTAGGGCAGTATTGCTATTGCTGATCATTTGGTATATAAATTTGCGTAGAACATTGCACATATTAAGGGTGCGAATTGAGGATGCAAATTGATACAACACTGGGATCACCTTCCAGGCTTCAACATTGCACATTTCTTCTAACTGTGCATGATATAGGAATGAATTGTATAATTCCTTGAACATATGTTTAACAATTATAAGATGGTCTTAAAAAGAAAGTCTTCGGCCTTGAAGGCTCTTACAACAACCGATCTTTGTGCAAAGATCATTGCTTTGCATAGAAGATTCGTAATGATTACTGATTCGTAATCATACCATAAAATCATTATCTACATATACATCCAGTATAATAATATCATAATATTTCAATTCAATTAAATCGATTTCACCAATTAAGCAATAAAAACATAGATATAAAGTAAAACAGATGTACGTATACTACCCAAAGGTACTGTAAAAAGTAAAAATTGATTGATAGGTAGCAGCCAGAAAGGAAAGACCCTTCTTAATATGATTAATGGCAAGCTTGGGATATATTAAAATCTTAATATTATCTATCGTGAACAATAAGATTTAGGAAACAGTACATCAAAATAATCAACAAGCAAAAACACTTCACAAATCCCTGTATAGCTTTTAGCGAAGCAAGGTTAAGAAACGACAAATAATACTATGAATGCAGGAGTTGATTCTATTATATCAGTTATACAATAATGTTCAGCACACGAATAAAAAATATGAATTTAATATGAATATATCAATCAGAATTTTATATATACCAGCCAGTGCTATATGAAAAATGCTGTATCAACACGGTACTTCATTTTCTCCAACACTTATAAAAACAATTCGAATTGAATAAGATAAGAAGACTTGCTTGAAATTTGCATTGTTTGAGCTTTGCACAAATATATATTTTGGTTTGTATAATATGCATAATAAGTAGTACGAAATATTGGAATGTCGGAATCTCGCAATATCGTTTACGAGTTAAAAGTGAATCGTTGCATTGTCTGGCAATATCACAATATTAAATCTCTTTGAACGAACTCTTTAATATTGAAATTCTAAACAACCCTAAAAATACTAATTTACCGAGTATACAATTAGATTTTCGACAGATTGTTAAGTTCATTAACACTTATAAGAAAATCCTGCGTCGTCTTTTGCGATTGTGGTTTCACTGGTTAGCGTCTATCTTTTTCTTACCCACAAATTTATAAGTCCACCGCCGCGGCTAAATTACGACATACCTTCTGGCAAATGTTAACACGATTAACTTTCACAATACCCCCTAAAAACAGTTGTTATATCAATTATCAAATTAAAAGAAACAAACAAATTGCGTTAATATTGAAGAATAAATTTATCATCGTCGCCTTATCTCTCTTCAATAAGGATCTGGTAGTTTTGGAGCACTCGTCCAGCCGCCGTCTCTGGGAGAAGCTTCAGCAAAGTCTCTTTAGATCGACCAGGAGCTTTCTTGAAGGTGTAGTTCTGTAGTAGCCATGTGAAGATAAGGAAAAGGTCCGCCTTTGCCACGGCTTCTCCAAGGCAGCTACGCCGGCCGGACCCGAAGGGTTGGAAGCTGGATGGATGCTGCCTCGTTGTGCCACTCGCATCCAGGAAGTGTTCTGACATAAACGATATCAACAAATGTGCAGTTGAAGATCACCTCAGTCATATAGATGCCCTGATTCGACACGACTCAACACGAGTATTTGTTCAGGACTCGGCTGAACAAGCAATGACAACGAATCGTGGTGAGTCCTGTAGGATGTGGCCTCTATATTATGACTGGAGCCTGAAGCCCAGACTGAACATGACTTAACACGACTCTTTGTTCTCAGTTAACAGTAAACTGCCCCTTAACAAAGAGTCGTGCACTGAATCATGTTCAGTCGGAGCCTCTTTCTGCCTGGCGCGGGGCTTATAGGCTGGCTCAAACCTTAACGTATTTTAGCGAACGTCTACCCAACGTTCATGATACTTGGTAAAAGCAGAAATGCGGATGAATGACGATTCAATGACGCTAATGCGTGCTTACTTCGAGGCTAGATGAACGCTTTCAACGTTGTTTAATCGTCTTTGCTCCGTATTTAAGCGTCATGAACGCTAGCTGTGCAGGTTTTGGGCTATACTTAGACTCAAAAGCGTAAGTTAGCCTGAAGGAGGCCATTTTGTAAGCGTTATAAAATATAAATGGAGAAAATGTCTTTACATATGATTAGTCTAGTTTTGGTGGACTGTTTCAGAAAAAAAAACAGGACAACATCTCAACTATGTAATGTTTCAGGGACCACGAAAAGTTGTGAAAAAGAGAGGAGCTGGTGAATAACAATCATTTAACATAAGTTCATTATTCTTACATGCAAAATGTTTTTTTTTGTGTGTGTAAGGTGGGTTCCGCAGTCCCTGTGTTTTGATTCAATTTGAGAGTGTCTTTATTAAATTCGAGAGTATTATCGTCATGTTTGCGTCTGCTTTTATTTTTTTTTTAAAGATGTTGCGTTATTCATACACTGTATTTTGATTTTGACCTCGTGCATATTCTGGAATGGTTGGCATATATGTTAAATGTGTGATTAGGCTATTGTTATAAAGCAAATCTAGCTTACCTGGTTTAAAAGAATTTGGTTCTGTCCATTCTCTTTCATCAAAATGCATCGAGTACTGGTTTAGGAGAATAGTTGTGTCTTTTGGAATTAGATATCCACCTGTACAGGCACGGGAATTGAACAGAAAAATAGGGTCATATTGATTCCTGTAAACATTACGTGAATTACTTCCTTTGTACGGATCTATAATAATGTGATTGTATTCAGGCGGGATTGTACTGATTTTATCGGGAAGTACCTTTCCCAAAAATATTGCGCAGGACTTAATTGATTACAGTAAGAAGTGTGAAAAAAATCATGAAGCTGATTGCCGAAATGAAGGGAAATGTGCAACGTTTCAAATGTGAATGTATTATTCATGGCTCTCGACTCTTGACCTATTTGTAATACAGGCTTTTATTAAGAATAGACAATGTTGCTTTATTCCTAGTGTCTGCTAGTCGGGACGAGCTTCCGGTGGTGTTTCATCAAGATTTGTCGCAGAGACAATTAGTCAGCGCCGACAAATTCCTTGATTGTGATTGGATGAAAAGCACTATCGCTGACAGTTGCTCTGGGAACTGTCGGAAAATGACTCCTTGTCGCTGCTGTCGCTGCGACAAATCTTGATGAAACACCTCCATACCACGTGTGTGTGTGTGGACAGTGAATTCCCATTCACTTTGCATATGGGACTGTGTGCGTGTGAAGAAACGATCAACACATGGCGGCATTCCAGTTTTGCGACAATTAACCAATTTTTTTGGCCGATTTTATTCAAACTAACTTTGAACATAAGCGTCATCTCTCCAGAAACTGATCTATGATTTTAATGAAGAGCTTCATGTGCATCGATCTGCACGTCCCGCGGATATTCATCTTATACATGTCATACATCGGAATATTTACGCCTTATGCCCCAGTCACATAGAATACACGACTGAACGCGATTCAACACGACACTTTGCTCTGAAGCAGCTTACTGTGAACTGAATAAATAGTCGTTTACGATCGTTTTGCTTCCGGGCTTTTATGTGAATGGAGCATATATATCATTTTTAATTTTAGTACATCAAAAGTGATTTCACCGTAACTTCAAGTTTTGACAAGTAAAACAGTCGGCTTTGTCTCTTTATCGCGAAGAAACACTACTCCTTTGACATTGTGGTTAAGGTTCGGTCAGGTAAATAAAAGAAAACAAATAATATGGGATCATTATTGATAACTTTGTCTGAGATTCGGCCATTTTGCTCTTTGGCCCTTGACGATGCGATAAGTCAACATTGGTGCTTATCTCTTAAGCCCTGGTCACATAGGACCTCGGAAGCAATACGATTCACCCCGACTCTTTGTTAATTCACAGTTAACTGCCTCAGAACAACGAGTCGGGGTGAATCGCGTTGCTTTCGGGGTCCTATGTGACCGGGGCATTACTGTCTAATCGTTTTAATGTATCTACTGACTCATTCCAGTTCTTCAGATACTTGACATATAAATCGGAGATACACACAAGTGGGAATACGCGGTATATCGAGTCTAAGGGGGTGTTGTTCAAAAGTTGCAATTTATTGCAAGTTGCAGTTGATCGGAACGCGCCAATCAAAAATCATTGTTTCATGCGAGTCTTGTCAAAAGCGTGGTCAGTGCGCGAAAGGACATGCCCGTTTCAATTTGCAACTGATTTGCAGTCGATTTGCGATCAATTGCAATTCCACAGGAAAACCTCCTAAGTCCGTCAAACCAATATTTTGTGTTTTACGGGGATTGTGCACATAGTGTGATAAATTCATAGCTGAAACAAAATTTTGATTTCGTCATAGATAGTTACACAATGGCGTTCGTTATCCTAAACGTTAAATATTCCGTAACGAATAACAATGCTATCCAATGCAAGTGATTGTACATGATTAATCATTAAATACATTTAATATTATTAGCGTAAGTGAAAGCATAGATATTAAAGGTCGATCATCCTTTTCACGTGATATATTTTTATGTAAAGGGCCAGCCTTGTGGAACAAACTACCCATTGAAATTAAACAAAATGCAACAATAAGCAGCTTTAAGCGTAAATTAAAATCTCACCTTATGCAGAATTTTTAGCAGTATTGTAATTGTAATACATATATGTCCCCCCCCCCCATTTGTATTTTGTTTTATTTTTTTCTATATGTATTTAGTTGTAACTTATAAATTTGTAAGGATCATCACCCTATAGGGTTTTTTTTTACTTTATCGATGATCCAGTCACTTCATAGTTTTTTATGTAATTTAGTTCTCTTGTTGAATAATGTTCTGGTTTGTAATTTTGTATGTTTCTTTTTATTGAAGCGATACATAAATTTCAATTCAATTCAAAAGGTGAAAGCAAGCAAAACATGTACGATAATTCCATCCATATACCATCGGCAATAGTAAACTCTATTTCAGGTTGGGCAAACAAACACTGGAAACATATAATTTCGCATTTTTTCCCGGTTTATTCAGCATCTTAAGTAACGAACCACCTATAACCCCCCGCCTTCCCCAACACCCGAAATAATCAAGATTTTGTTGCACAGTTGCTCTAACGTTTTATGCATTCATTTTATTTCATTGTCATGATTATGTAATAGATCAGTGATGCCACTAAAAGTTCAGAGACCTTTCATAAATAAGCACTTGGATATGTGCTAAAAGATATTGGTTATCAGTAAAGCTACTTAGCTAACCTTAAAGGGGAACTATACTCAGACACTAAATTGCTATCATTAAATGAAGAAAAATAAGATGAACAAACAGGGGAAATTTAAACAAAATCGGACAGTCCATTCAAAAGTTATTAATTTTCAAAGTTTTGATTAATAACCCTCATGGGCTCCTCAAATTGGCAACGTACAGGCACAAAATTGCTGGCAACATGGAGAACTCTCCATTCGCTTTGTACACAAAATGTTCCTCTTTTTCCAGAAAAGTAGACAAAATTTAGTTTCTTCGGTGAAATATATAATAGCCACATCAATTCTGGAAGCATTGCAGAAAGAATGGCGTTGAATCCTCATTTGAAATATGATATTGATCCATTTTCAATGAATTTATATACAAAGTGAATGAGGAGTTATCCATGTATGGCATCACAGATTATGCTAATTAGCTATACGCATGCCAATTCAAGGATGCCCAGCACAGGTGGAAATGATAACTTTGAAAATTCATAACTTTTGAACGGATTATCAAATTTTGCTCAAATTTTCACAGTTTTTCATCTTATTTATCTTCATTTACTGACTGTACATTAATGTCTGGGTGTAATTCCCCTTTAATAGACGATGTTTGCTCATAGTGCTTTGTCTGACTATGCTCATTGCGATCAGTGTTCAATCAACAAACGGCAATTGAAACCAAATTGATAACAGCAGAATTTCCTATTTCGAATTAAGGTTTTAAGAAGTAACCTAAATAAGCTTAACGCACTTCAAAATAAAGTTGTACGAATTATTTCAGGCTCTCGGAGATTTGCCAGTAGTGATCCACTATATAAATCTCTTAAGCTTCTCCGTATTGACGATATAAATAAACTTCAAAAGTGCTCTTTATTATATAAATGTGTAAATTCTCTACTGCCATCCCAATTCTGTAATAAATTTCAT
>BQKZ01010012.1:9394-20806 GCA_036244855.1 Temnopleurus reevesii | reverse complement strand
TCTGTATCTCTCTCTCCCTCCCACCCCTCTGTATCTCTGTCTCCCTCATTCTCTCTCTCTCCCTCCCACCCCTCTGTATCTCTCTCTCCCTCATCCCCTCTCTCTCTCTCTCTCTCCCTCATCCTCTCTCTCTCTCCCTCCCACCCCTCTTTATCTCTGTCTCCCTCATCCTCTCTCTCCCTCCCACCCCTCTTTATCTCTCTCTCCCTCATCCTCTCTCTCCTTCCCACCCCTTTTTATCGCTCACTCCCTCCCACCCCTCTTTATCTCTGTCTCCCTCATCCTTTCTCTCCCTCCCACCCCTCTTTATCTCTCTCCCTCATCCTCTCTCTCCCTCCCACCCCTCTTTATCACTCTCTCCCTCCCACCCCTCTTTATCTCTCTCTCCCTTATCCTCTCTCTCCCTCCCACCCCTCTTTATCTCTCTCTCCCTCCCACCCCTTCTTTATCTCTCTCTCTCTCTCCCTCCCACCCCCTCTTTATCTCTCTCACTCACTCACTCTCTTCATACCTCCTCCCCCTCTCTCTCTCTTCTCACCTCTCCTTCACTCCTCTCTCCCATTCTCTCTCCTTCTCTTTTTTTTTAATCTCTCTATGTATCCCTACTTGCCTCTGATTCACTACTCACTACTCCATTGGTCCACTTTTGTTCCTCTATACAACATAATCAAAAGACAAGGAAAATACAATATTATGAAACACTGTGTAAATATTTATTATATCTATTTGACATGCTTTAAAAAATATTCACATATGATTATATAGCACTATACTATAACAATAAAAATATTAATGTATTGAATATAATGAAAAAGTTTTCAAAATTTTATATCAAAATATATTGCAATATTTTGAACATGAATTGTATATTTGCACCATGAAATGAATGGGCACCAGATAAAACGCTCTAACCCTTGATATTTTGTGCGATAAATTTGAAAGCAAAAAGTTATGATTTATCATCTCAAGCTTGGGAACATTCCAATGTAAAAATTATCATTAACCAAAGTACAATTACAACAATGATAGTAATGATAGTAGTAATGATAATAATTATATCATCTCTAAAATGCTCTTTTACCGTAAAGTCCAAAGTACTGTAACAACATTATTACCCCGGTTAAAGGATATATAGTAATAACAACATTCGGTTAGAGTGTTCTCCTTAGCTACCTGGGGAGTTTCCACAATGTCAGCCTACCATGGCCTACATTGGAGGCGATAGTATTCATATCTTACCAGGTACCAATTTCAACACCTGGGTTGAGTGCAGCAAAGTGTAAATACAGTCAAACCTCGTTATAAAGAGCACTGATACAACGAGCTCTTGTTATAACAAGGTAGTTTTCCTAGTCTCATGTCTTTGTATTTTATTGTATTTTGACCCTGATATAACAAGGTTTCAATATAAAGAGATAATTCCTCTGGTCCCAACGACTTCGTTATAACGAGGTGAGACTGTATATTTCTTGCTGAAGGAAATTAATGCCATAGATGAGATTTAACCCACCATCTAAATGAAAGGCTGGAGTCAGGATCACAATGCTCAGTGACTCATAAATTTACCCATATTTGCACTCAGGTTGAGGCAGTGTTTACTTTTTCAGGACGAATGAACACATTTTCTGTTCTGGTTCAATAACTTTCTATACAGGGCTCTAAAATTTTTATAGACGCATAGCCATACAGTAACCATTTGATGTTCGATAAAGGGGATTTTGTTATTTATCCATGCCAATTGGCAATTATTAAAACTTTTTAACGCATCATGAAAAAGAACTTTGGTAAAACCATTTCTAATTGAAAGAGCGCAAATAAAAGTTAAAAAAAATCATACTGTTGCCAAACTGAGGAAGGAATAGAGATTGAATTTACTGCAAAATAATTCCTGTCCTGAAATTGAATGTGTTAGAATTTATGAACATATGTTCAAAGTTCTAATAGTATTTTCAGCCCATAATTACATAATCATAATCATTTATGGTAGACTATTTGATATTGTTTAAAGTAACGCTCTCCGAATTGAAATGCTGTGAAACAACATTTTTAACAAATTGATATTCTTTACTACTGAAAGCTCTAGATTTCTTCACAGGAATATAATTCAATTGAAAAAGTTAAAAGACATCTAGGTATTCAAATCAAAAGAAAATAAATAATTTCTGTATACATTTTCTTCAGCACTGAACTCATAAAGATTATAATCTGCATGCACAGACTCCCATTTTAGAGTTCTTAAATGCATAGTGCAGAATCTTCACAGTGAATGACTGGTATTGTTGCTCTAAGGAAGAAGCAACGCAGTGTGTCATGTAGTCAAAGATTGCACACATCGAAGACCAATGGTCTGTGCCGGCAAACTATAAAGAATATAGCATTATCTATACAATATCTAGCACAATAATTGAAATACATGTAATTCCTGCCTTATACCAACATGGGTAGGAATTGAATGCCAATTAATTTTTTTCACTGCATCTTGGTAAAGCACTGTCAATCAGTGTCTATCCATGTTAGGATAAGGCAAGAATTATTTCAATTCTTTATATACCCAACACAAAAAAAATAATCATTCAATATCTAGCACATCAAAAAGATTCATGAAATGATTTATACCAAGCAGTATGACAATGGCACATAGAGAAAGTGAACGAAAGCTTACTCTCATTAAGCCCTTCAAAACTTAAAGAAAGGAATTATCCTTCGACGATACATGATAAATATATAGAATTTAGTCATGTAAATGTTTGCAAAATGTCATGTTCTTTTTATTATTCAATGGTACTTTCCGAAATAGATGTTGACAATGACTCTTTACTGTTTAATAAGGTTGTGTCTAAAAATAGAGCACCCATCTACCATCATCTAAGGAAACCTTCAAGATTTATTTGTCTAGACACCAGTACATCAGACCAGCTATCCTGCAA
This sequence comes from Temnopleurus reevesii, assembly GCA_036244855.1. Lineage (NCBI taxonomy): Eukaryota > Metazoa > Echinodermata > Echinoidea > Temnopleuroida > Temnopleuridae > Temnopleurus > Temnopleurus reevesii. Next base: position 17,879 of record BQKZ01010012.1, on the reverse strand, counting down.
GATGGCAAATTTTTCTATAAAGGAGCCAGTTTCGGGATCGTTTGACATACACGTAGCTGACGAAAACTTATTCCTTCAAGCCAATTTATCTTTGGTATTAGCATACCAGCGACCATATTTCTCCAGACGGTTCGTGTAGCCTCCCGAGCAGTCATTCCTTGGCAGAGCATGATGTACACAATGTGGATCATAGTCTTTAGAACCAGCACGCCAGTCTAACTAGCCGCTATGATGTCCGACTTCTCTATAAAAGGAGGAAGCTTGGTGTTTGTTTGACATACATGTAGTTGAGGAAAACTATACATTTAAGATGGTCTTTATATAGAACTCGCATACCTGCCAACATATCATGTATGATGTCACACTTATTCACTATGAAGGATTTAACTCGGTATACTGATGGCATAGATGAATATACTCACACTGATAGTTAGAACTAGCGCACTTGCCAACCTTCTGAATATGACATAAATGTTCTATAAAGGATGAAGTTTAGTGTTCAGTTGACATAATTGTCTCATGAAACCCTCGTTTGGGCCAATGCACCTGTTTTTCCGGACCGTTCGTGTAGCCTCTTGAGCGGTCATTCCGTGGTAAAGCATGAGGTATGCGATAGTGATGGTTGCTGAACGACTGAAGCCGGCTACACAGTGCACTAGGACGTTACCTGGAGAGAGTGAGAGCGAGAGAAAGAGGGAGTGGGAGCCGGAGAGAGAGATATTAGTGTTACAAACATATAAGTTTTAATAATAGTATAATAAAGAAACACAACTTTTTATCAAGAACATGCTTCAAAGTGAACGTATTTCATCTTCAGCGAAAATAAAAATTCTTGAACTTATGGTCTCTAGAACTGCAAAATGGACAAGGATATTGCTTTACAGAGGCGAAGAGCGAGAAGGAGAGAGAGAGAGAGAGAGAGAGAGAGAGAGAGAGAGCAAGAGGGAGAAAGGGAGAGCATTAGTTTTTATAAATAAATAAAATCAATACACACAATTGCAATAATCACAGACCAACTGACCCACCCTCTAAAAAAACAGCCCAACCTGATTTTTTTAAATTGACATGTGAAATATAACCTTGACAGCCTCCTTGAAATGCTGTAGCATCATCAGATTTCCTGTTTTCTAACAAAGTGGAGCTTCATTATTGTTAATAATAATAATAATAATAAACACGTTGCTTATATAGCGCATATCACTGCCATTGCGTCTCTATGCGCTTAAGAAATGAAAAGTAGGAAATTAAAGATGCCATTCGATTGGGACAAAGTCATTTATAGTGCTTTTTGAATAGATAGGTTTTCACGGAGGATTTAAACTTTGATATTGTGGGTGAGTTTTTTAAATGAGATGGGATATTGTTCCAGAGTGATGGAGCAGCATGAGAGAATGACCGCTCTCCATAAAACTTTGTATGCACGCTAGGGCGCTGTAACATGTTTTTCTGAGCCGATCTGAGATTTCGGGGAGGATCATACTTCACTAAAGTTTCACATAAATAATTTGGGGCTGTGGAATTAAGACATTGATAGGTAAGAACTAGTATTTTAAATATCAAGCGTGACTTGACTGGGAGCCAGTGTAATTCTTTCAAAACTGGGGTGATGTGAACACGTTTTCTTGTGTGGGTTATTAACTGTGCAGCAGAATTTTGAATCACTTGGAGTTTCTTAATTTGTGCTTCAGGCATGTTATACATTAAACTGTTGCAATAGTCTACGTGACACATAACCAGAGCCTGTACAAGTTTTTTAGTTGTTTTGTGATTTAAGAACTGACGAACCTTCCCAAGTTTACAAAGAGCAAAAGATGCTGATCGACATTTTGCAGAAACAAATTTGTTCATGAGCATGTTCTGATCAAACATAACACCAAGATTTCTGGCAACTGTGGTAGGAATGATTGTTATGCTTGTATTTCTAAAATGGTTTCAATATTGCCGGCTGTTACCTCGTAAATTTCAAGCATTTCAGCCCTTCGGCTGCACTTTGGAATCCATAATAAATTTCCAACCCAAATCCAAAGCGATGTGGGACAACAATATTTCTGATAATCTAGTCCCAGCTCTTTATAACCTAATTCTTTTTTTAACTCTGCTTTAAAGGAGTACTATTATGAAAATACAAGTTGATCTGTATTGATGTATTATACCATTATCAATACCCTTTTCACTGAAAGAGAGTCCAAATGCGTTTCATATATTTTATAATATTTTTTCTTCATTTTTATGTTGGCTTAGTTGGGAACGCCCCTAAAAATTTCTTTCAAATGTCAATCATGTTGTGAAATCACAAGGGTCAAGTTTGTTCACCTTGCTACATCATGTTTCAGAGCTGATTCTGTTAATAACAAAAGGAAATATGTGGATCAATGCAGGAATTTCAATTTCAGGTGATTGCGCATTCCAAACTTGACTCCTGTGATGTCACAACAGGATTCACATTTGAAAGAAATTTTTAGGGGCGTTCCCTACTAAGCCAACATAAAATTGAAGAAAAAAAATATCATTAAATATATGAAACACATTTGGACTCTCTTTCAGTGAAAAGGGTATTGATAATGGTATAATACATCAATACAGATCAACTTGTATTTTCATAATAGTGGACCTTTAGCAAGATTTACTGCTACAACAGGACTTATTACCAAAGGTAAAAAAACAATTTGACGGTGCCTTAACTTGGAATAGTACACCCCCTATTTTGATGAATGCAAATTCCGATACCTCATTCACATTTTTATTCTGGCATTATAACAATATCATTCAGTGAACTGTCCTCTTGTGTTGTTTCATAACCCATAATTCTAATTTCAAGAATTATTGATCATGTATATCAGTATTTTTACTCTGTTTCCTGCTCATTGTTTATACAAATTGGAATTTGTTTCTAGTTTCCTTCATTGTAATTATTTTGTTGTAGGGCATCCATGGAAACCATTATCAAGACCAATGATGGAGCTACCCTACTGGAATAAAAAGTAATAAATAAATAAATAAATGTAACACATGATGGTCCCAAGTGCCTCATAACATCAAATTTCAAATGCAATTTTAGCAATACTTACTGTTTTCATGTTTAAGGGCTTCATCAATAAACTTAGAAGCTTTCTTGAAATATTGCTTGATGTTAGCGCTGGGTTCATCTGAGACTGGAAGACCGAGGTATTTGATGTTTGTATCCTGAAAAAATGGAAACATTTTGGATTAGCAAATTGCAGGGCCCGTTGGGAGAACAGCTTGATAAACTGAAGTGGCTACCCTGGGTAAATAAGACGCATTATTATTATTATCATTATTATTATTATTATTATTATTCTCGATATTGTCAGGCTAAAGAATAAAATGTAAAATGGGTTAAAGCGCTTTATCAATGAACTTGGCAGCCTTCTTGAAATACTGCTTGATGTTAGCACTGGGTTCATCTGAGACTGGAAGACTGAAATATTTGATGTTCGTATCCTGAAAAGAAAGAGGCATTTTGTAACGATCAAGTAATAGATCAGCATAGATCATAATAATAATGACAATGATAATAGATGCAATTTATATAGCGCACATATCCACTCTGCGGAGTGCTCAAAGCACTTTGCATTATTATTACCCTGGTATTAGCCCGGCGTACACCAGCGCACATGGCATTTCAATGGATAAATATTTCTACCTGGTACCCATTCACTTCACCTGGGTCGAGTGCAGTACAATGTGGATGAATTTCTTGCTGAAGGAAATTAACATCATTGGTGGGAATCGAACCTGCGACCTTCTAGTTGAAAGGTGAGAATCTAAACCACTATAACTTTTAACGGCTATGCCCCAGTCATATAAAAGCCCTGACTGAACATGACTCATTATGACTCTATTTGTTTTCATTTTTTTTTGCATGAAGCTGAACAAGATTTGTGTTGAATCGTGTTCAGTCGGGACTTTTAAGTTGATACGGCTTAACAATATCTCAATCATTTATCATGCAAAGAAAATTCTGACCTGATAATATGCTTGATTGGTGTCCACATGGAACATCGCTGTATCCTTTGATTCAGCACAATTCACGACATGGGTGATCCCTAGGGTTGACAAGGCTATCTTGTCCTTGGCTATCGATCTGCGAAGAGTAATGAGAAAATTGATGATTAAAAACGTGATGACAAAGAAGAAGAAGAAGAAGAAGAAAAAGAAGAAGAAGAAGAAGAAGAAAAAGAAGAAGAAGAAGAAGAAAACAAAGTTTGAAGAAGTAGAAGGAGAAGAAGAAGAAGGAGAAGAAGAAGAAGGAGAAGAAGAAGAAGAAGAAGAAGAAGAAGAAGAAGAAGAAGACAAAGAAGAAGAAGAGGAAGAAGAAGGAGGAGGGTGAGGATAAGAAGGAGGAGCAAGAAGAAGACAGAGAATAAGAAAAAGAGGGCGCTGGATGAGAGTTGACATGGAACATCGCTGTATCTTTTGATTCAGCACAATTCACGACATGGGTGATCCCTAGGGTTAACAAGGCTATCTTGTTCTTGGCTATCGATCTGCGAAGAGTTATGATGAGAAAGATGGTATTGATTACAAAAAAGGAAGGAAATACAGCTTAAAAAATCTTGAGTAGAAGAATTTTAAAATTTCCTTTCTACTATTTACAATTAACAAGCTTCCTTGTAATCAGCTAAAATAAGTAAAAAAATAAAATGTAAAAAGCAGGCTCATTTCTATGCTGAAACACTTGTTACACTTCTCAAATGATGAATGTAAAGATTTGATCTTAAACCTGATCAACAATAGAAGTTGTGACAAAGGGTTAATTTTCTTTTCAGATCTGCATTAATCATTACCCTTCTTAAAACATTATGCCTCCCTCCCCCCTCCCCAGAAAAAAATTGGCTGACCAAGAGTAACGTTTTTGAAACAATTGCGTCAATCGATTGGAATTTTTCTTCATTTGAGTGACAAGCAAAAACAAAGTTCAGGATGAGCCCTTTTCAGAGGAACGCTCGGTTAAGGACAACTACACAATTTTTCTTTTTGGGATGGGGGGGGGGGGGCTATCGTATTAAGGAGCTGAAATACTTACACCTGACCAATGAAGACACGATCATAAACCTGATCGATAGAATTTGAAGATGGNTAACAAATTTTCAAAATCATACTTAATTTTCTTAGTTATAAAGGTAAACGAGAATAGAAGAGAAAAATTTTATATTTTGCGAAAACGGAGAGACCCACTAAAAAGCTTTGCTTGTAGGGTGTGGGCTACTCTACATAAATCATATGTTAATAACAATTTTGAAGTAATATAAAAGGAGATGAAGAAAGGAAGACCAGCAGAGACAGACGATGATAGGAGAATGAGACAATACAAGACATGTTTGACAACAATTGTAGAAATGATTAAAAGAAGAAGAAGAAGATGGTGAAAGACAAAAATGAAGAAGAAAAAAAGAGGAGGAAGAAGAGTTGTGAATTCCCCTTTCTAATCTTTGCAAATTAAGCTTCAACATAATCAGCTGACATAAGTATAAAAAAAAATGAATAGATAAAAAAATGAATGAATAAATTAAAAAAGCATGCTCAGTTACTGAAACACTCGTCACACTTTACCAATTATGATCCAGAGAATTCAATCGTAAACCAGATCAACAAACAATAGAAGTCCGTGACAGAGGGTGAATTCCCTTTTCAAATCTCCAAATGTTAATCATTAGCCAACTTGACACATTAGTAAGCTTTCTTAGGTGGGCCCCCCCAAAAAAAAATATGGATGCCAAAGTATGATTTTTATTCTAATTGCGTCAGTTATTCGGAAAAAAAGTTTTTTTTTACATCTTTATTTGAGTAAATTAAAAAAAACAAGTTCAGGATGGGCCATTTTTACAGGATTGGGCGGTTTGGCTATGTCATATCAGGGTACAGGAATACTTACGCTCCACCAATGAAGACACGGTCATAAACCTTATCGATAGAATTTGATGACGGGATAGAGAATTTCCCTTTATGACCTTCGCAGATCGATACCAGCTCCTGGGGAGTGCACGATGCTTTATTACCCATCATTCATAGTGAGAAGTTCACTGCAATCTGAAAATAAAAATATGAAATTATAAAGCTGACATCAAGGTCAAAACAACTACAAATCGTACAGAGTACATGATGGTTTATTACCCATCATTCATTGTGAGCAGTTCATTACAATCTGACGATAAGAATGTGAAATTATGGATTAGGCCATCAGCAAACCAACAACAAATGATTAATAGATAAAGACATAGAAAGATAATACTTCTTAATACCCATGAAATCGGTCCAGAGGCTCCAGACTCACTTGTGCACATTGTAGGGGCTGGTTTTTTAATTTTGTCATTTGCTTGGCCCCTTACTAAAACGCCAGGTGGAGTAACCACCCCAAGTGAAACTCCCGCAGCCTTCCGACTAACATGAAATATGCATTTGTTCTTCATCTTTCTTCTATAAAATTTGCACTCATAATAACAGACAATTATATGCTTTGTTCAATTGGTAATGTCAATATTGTAGTTGCAAATTATTGTTCTATACACATGTGATGTAGGGCTGAACTTTTGTTCAGTAGCAGGGTTATTCACATTTTCATTTTGACTCCATGGCTATGTATATTCTTGAATGGTTGAAATCTCCATTGGGACGAAAAGTCACGTAGAAGCACTAGGGGGAATTCTTACAAATCCGGCTGGATGCTCGAAGCATCAGAGAATTAGAGTTATTTAATTTGTTCTTATGCTGGTAAGACTGTTTTAATCATTCATTCATTTGTGTGTTTTATTTCAGTAACATAGATTAACTCAATCAGTGATTGAAACACTGTTGTCACAAACAAGAAAGATAGCACACGTTAACACAGGCACTTTTTAAAATTTCCAGTTCAAATCTTTTCTAAAAGCTTAATTGAAAAAAAAAATGCAATTTGTTGGGTCCCCTAGAAATTCAAATGAGTGTGAAAAAGCGAAGCCAAGATTTCCTGGCCATAGTCGGGCATAGACATTCTTCTTTGTGGTTGTCCTATTTGAGGCCCGAGACCCAAAATTTGCATTTTCATGTTATCTGCCACCTCTCCATTCACCAAGTTCACTGTTGCCTCATCCTTACTGCAGTCTTGGGCAGACAGAATTGTACACAAAATCTACCTTTTTTTAGTCATTCGATCATTTAGATCACGTTACATTCAGTCACTTTACTTCAGTCTTCACTGTGTTCACTCAAATTCAATTGCCGTATGCAAATCAATTGCTACATCCGCTTTCCATTCAATAGTGTATGGCTATCGCATCACGGTTTATGTTCCACTTACCATGTAAACTTGACTGTTACTACAAAGAAAATCACGTCTTGGAAAATAGGGTAAATCCCTTTCTAGCTTCTCTCGATCATCGCCAGTTTAGTGAAAGTTCTCGTGTGCAAAGACGTACGCGTCCATTCACCACGCCCTTTTCCGGTTCAACGCGGGGGAATTCCCTAAATTTCATCAACACGATTGCGCAACTCTCACATGACCGAACAAAGAAGTTTGACAAAGTGAGTCAACTTGTCTAATCCAACCAACGTCTTGTTGCCATCATTTCTCTTGGAATTCAGCAATTTTCAGCTCTCTGCGATTGATTGATTGTTTGATTCGTAAGTATTAACGATTAAGAGACATTAGATGTTCATTGTAAGCTTTTTACTGTGGAAAATATTCACTTCGGTCCCATACGTTATGTTTGATGTCATACTTTTTTAAATTTGTGGATCAATTAAAACTTGATTAAAAATATCAACAGCTTGTTCTTATGAAAGTTGAATGCCAAATTTTCATTGTCAGTTAGCTATGCAATTAATTTCAAATACTTATGTCAAATTTTGTTGAAACAATTACTCAACTATATTGCCGAGAGGTGTTGTCCAATACTATAGCTGCAATTGACATGATTGATCGCACATGTCGCAAGTTGCAGTTGATCGGAAGTTAGTTTAGAAATAGAAGGAGAGGTAGGAAGAGAAATAAAAAAAACAGAGGAGAATCTGACGTATGCTACTGGGGGAAGAGGAAGATAAAGTAGAAGGAGGAGGAGGAGGAGGGAATCATCACTGAATTATTAAACTCTTTGATTTTCTCGAATATCCAATTTATTACAGACATACCTTGGTAACCATGGCAACAAAGAGACCTCTTTGCACCCCTGATGAACTAGAATCCATCTGTGTAGCTGGAATGGGATTCATGTATGAACCAAGCTGTGATGTCAATGAAGTGTTTGATCGCATTTACGTCGGCGGAGAGTGAGTATAAGGACAATTCCAGGGAAAAATGTTGCTAATAGTTGTAGACCGATAAAACGATTCTATTTCGATCAGGATTTGCTTCGCTGAGGCTATCGCCTGGCTTAGACCGATAAAACGGGTCTATTTCGATCAGGATTTGCTTCGCTGAGGCTATCGCCTGGCTACGCATCCTTCCTCAATAGACCGTTAACGCCGCTAGAGACGCCTGTGATGAAGA